>JARHVA010001058.1:1082500-1210000 GCA_037957365.1 Torreya grandis
GAGAATGAATATTGTAAATTATAAAGTGAAAGGTCATAGAAATTGAAGAAGATGAAGAACAATTAATAAATCAATGGGTCCATGGACTGTGACAATTGTAGTTGAAGGCTTAGGGTGGCTCCATGAAGTTAATGCTATATCACCAACCATAGGATGCCACATGTCTCACACATGGCTTGATGAATAGTTTGAACATGTTTCAATCACATAGTGTATAATAAAGTGAAGGGTTGTAGTTAAGTATGGAAAATACAACATGTTAATCCCACATGGAAATGATAAGTGGAAATTTAAAAGGTCACCATATCTCAACATTGGTAAAAGATGAACATATAATTTAGCATGCCCATGTTAAATCTTCACACTGAATAATGAATAATAAATTAAACAAGGTATTACATGGTGGTGATAAGTATGTGAAAAATCAAGGAATGTCATGTGTCACTTGGTGTAAATGGAAAATGGGGTACAAAAAAAGACAAATGTAGAGGTACGTAGAGGCATGTCTAGGGTCACATTGTGTGACATGGCCTCAATAAATAAATAAAGTGATAAATACAATTTTGATCACTTTAATGTGAAAATATGAAATTGAACACACATATAACGGATTAATAAGATGAATTCAACATCTTAAAGCTATATTTGAACCCCTGACCATGTGACCAATCAGGAGCATTCAGTGCCTCAAGTTGATTAGAGACGATAAAATTAAAAATAAAGCAGGCATGTGAACTCCATGACAAACATGGTTCCATGTGGATGGTTGATATGTTTGTCATTAAATAATATTAAATGGGTCAAAATTTTAAAGGAGTTTACATGTCAAACATCCAATAATCAACCACATTGAACATTGAAAAGCCATAACTACAATAAAGTTTTTTAATCATAACTTGAGCTATACACTTGGTTTTAAGAAAGGTTGGTCTTGTTAAAATGGTCCTTTCAGTGGATGCAAAATGTTTTCAAGTATGGGATTGATTAAATGAAAAATTAAAACATGTTTTCACTAAGGTTCTCAATTATTTTACCTCTAATGGTGAAATAATAATGCATAAAATGGAGTGATCATCTGAATTAAAATGGGAACTAAGTGCACAAAATATTTTAAAGGCTACCAAGTGTCACAAATTTCCCCACTAATAAATTTTGAGTTATCCTCGTGTTCTCCTTCATGCTTCGTGATTGGTTCCCAAAATCATAGCTGAGATCTTGTGCCAAGTGTTGCTAACTATATACCATTTCCTCCATCCTCCTAATTTAAGACTATTACACATACTCCTTGAGGCATTATGTTAAGTTCTCAAAGTGATATTTGTGTTTATTTGAGGTTAAATTCTACATAGTGAATAACTTGTTTTGTGGTAAATTTTGTGTTTTCTCAAATTTCATGTAATCACAAGTGGAGTATTATTTAATGAACTTGACATCTAAGGTCATTTTCCACTTGATTTCCCATCGAATTGTTTCAATGATTTAAACTTGAAAAATTATGAACATTTATTGGTTAAGAGTTAGATTCACCTTGATGTAGACATCTATCATCTCTTCTGTCATTGACATAAATTTACTTGGAATTTCTAGAGGAAAAAAATCTATAAATTGATGCAGGTTTCGTTCATCCTAGTCTTTTGGATGTGGAGCAATTTTTTTGTCTTAAGGTTTGAATATGTTTGATTTTTTGTGTCTTTGTTAGTGAGAGCATTGTATAATTGAATGAGTGGTTAATTTTTCAAAAAGCTCAGTAAAATTTTATAATTATTTGAAGCTATCAATTGTCACTAGGTCATGAAGTTATGAGGTGTAACATGTAATATTTATAATTAGTGGAGTTATAAAATGCCTTATGCAATTTTAATTATTTGATGTGTAATCGCACAACTTATTTTAACTAATATTGTCTTTGCTTTATTTTCAATGGTTTGTAATGCATCATTTTGATCAATAATAATAATTAATATGTAGTTTATTTTTTATTTGTTTAAATTGTAATGAGTATGTAATAAATGTGTAAATTTATGTCTCTTTTCGTTGTCACTAATACGTTCATTTAATCTCTAATTAAAATCCATGTCCCAATTGAATGAAGGAACTAACCATGATTGATTGATCACATTTTTATATCCATTTTTAGTAATTTATTTCTTGAGATCTCTCTTCACTTGCATATTCTATAAAGGTATCCATTACCGTGATAATTAATTTATATTTGTTAACTTATCCTTGTGTATGCATGGAAAACTGAGAGTAACGAGAATGCAAGTTATAAATGTCATTATTCACATCTATATACTATACTTTTTATCTAGATTCTGAGTATCTTGTGATTATTTTGCTACTGATAATGAATTAGGTAAAATGATCATAGTGGCCATGTATACCATCTAGATTTGTGTTTTCTTAAGCCTACCATGTGTTATATTTAAATTTTAGATTGTTTTAGGTCTCTCCCCTTAGTCTAGAAAAGCCAAAAGAGTAAATAATAAGCCACCTCTCTTATTTTTTACCACAAATTGTATCTTCCCTTCAAGGATAAGTAATTGGAGCCACACTATAATGAAATTGGCTTTGTTTATCTTATTTTTTAGGGACCTTTGAATTTTCAAACCTAAATTACTAAAAATAATACCTTTTGATCATATCATGTGCCTAATCCTATGGATGCATGGACTATTTCATATTAGTTATTTTATTTGAAGGATCTATGGTATTTATTTACAATATTTCGACAGTACCAATCCATGTGCATTTTGGGTGAACTCATTCTTTGTCTTTTTCATTATACCAATAAAATTATTTTAGTTATTATCTTAGAGATGAAATATGTCATTTGGATTTTTTTATGGCTTTGAAACATTGGTGAGTCATTTGAGGTCAAGAACTAAATTAATGCTTGAATTTTCAAAGTTATAGTTGAAAATTGATAAATTATTACATATTTCTTCTTTATGGCCTTAGATTTTCCAAACTAAAAGGCTTATGTTCTAAATTCAAAGCAAATAGTACTAATAAGTTACATTCAAGATTACTTCTTGTAAAATTTTCACCTAGGAGACATGTCAAGGTTTGTAGAGGTGTCAGGTAATTCTTCTCACTATCATTCTTATTATCTTATAGCTATGAATATTATTGGTGACTTTTTAAATAGTGATAAAAGTATTTCAATTTAATATTTAAGTGAAATCCATTCATCTTATTTTGACTATTCTTAGCCATTTGATAAACCGATTAGTCCTCCCTAAAAAATACTTTAGCCTTTTCTATTCTCCTTTGTTTGAGAGGAAAATATTATCACAATATTTTCCTTCATTCACTGAATCATATTTTGAGAGGTAAATCATTGACATTTGTACTTTGACTACTACTCAAGGTTCTACATATTTAAATCATAATTCCCCATAAATCAGCGCAAATCGGTACTAATGTTAAACCACTCAAGAGTTGGAATTATACATGGTAATAACAATTTTAATGCTAATCAAAATGTGAGACTTCCTCATCCTTTGATTAGATCTAATAGATATATCAAATTGAATTCTTAGAGATGAAAGGATATCCAATTTAGGTTCTCAATGATTTAAGAAAGAGATTTCCTAAATTTCAAGGGAATAATATGGTATCAAGTGAAAAACACTTGCTAAATTTTATTAATATCATTAATGATTATAAAATTACGTTTAAGAGTCTCATAAATAAGCTAGTTTTTCACTCTTTAGGGGAAGTCACTATGGATTGATTTAATTCCATGTCTAATAACAACATTGATTCATGTCCTAAGATGAAATGAGCATTTAAGATCTAATATAGAGATAAAACTAAGGAAATATATTTATTCATTAAAATTAAGAATATAAAAAATTGTGATAATGAGTGTGTGTAGGATTTTAACAATGGATTCAATAAAACTATGCCCAATGTTCCTAAAAATGTGAGGCCTAATGATGGTACTGTTAACCAAATTTCACCTAAAGTCAAATTAGGTCAACCATCTTCAATTTTGAAACCTTTCATATGGTCTAATAGGTTTGAAAGTGGTCACATGGTCATTAGTGAGGTCAAATTACACCTTGAAGGCCACAAAATATGTGTTTATCCTTATCACATTTGTCACTTATCTTATAGTCCCTTTATGCCACCTTTTGGGACATTCTAAGTGAAATGTAAAGTTTTACACAAAAGGACAAATGTTTCAAGATGTAATATAATGTACCACATGTTAGGGAAGTTTCAAAAAAAGTTTTGAGACTAAAATTTTTTAGGTTTAATGTCAAAACAAGAAGATCATTTGTAAAAGGATAGTTTCAGACAGTTGTATGGACTGAGGTAAATCATCTAGCATTTATGAGGCTTCAATAAGATGTTATAGAATTATAATAGGTCATTTATAGGTCCAATTAGCTTCAACTAATCCAAAATTGAGAAAAACTAGTTTGTCTCTCTTATCGCTCTCTTAGACAAGTCAAAAAGGGCCAATGGTTTTTTATTGGTACGTACTAGAGAAGAGGAGTTAGAGTGAATGCACTTGGGGATATTAGTAGTCCTAATGATATCTCATTACATGGTCATAGTTTATGGATTGATGATTTGTATTGTATGAAAAATCACTAGGATAGTTAGCACCTCCAAGCTACTTGCACATTCCTAATGGCTCGATTTTGTCATCTATTTGCATTGGTTTGTGTGAACCAAGTGGTGTATGTGTAATTTCAAAGTATGCTCATTTTTATCATGTTGATTTCAATATATTTGGCATGTGTGGACATGAAAGGATAGGCATGATCACTCTCTTATGCTTGAAGTGAACACTATCGAGAGTTATGGACAATGTTTCGGTAGTTGCAGGTGAAAGTGTGAAATGGAAGATTTAAAAAAGACTTTAAATTAATACCCTCATAGTGCAATGTGATTTTTAACCTTAGTTGATCATAAAAACCAACTTGGTTTAAGGTTATAATAGACCTAAATCCTCACTATTTTCTACAAGCATAATGAATATTGAATAGGTATATCTTAGAGGTTGGAGGTTAAATGATTTGAAAAGAGCCAAGTTATAAGTTTTGAACTCTACAATAGATATTCATCACCTTTAGGGCCTATAATATACTCTACCATTTTATGAAGAAGGCTTGGTATTCAAAGTAGTGAGATCACTACATACATCCAAACTTAGGTGCAAAATGCAAGGTTGAATAAAGTTGCAATGGGAGTGTTTACCTTAAATTAACCTAAAAGATACTTTGCCTCATACAATGTCAACTCATGGTGGACGTTTATGAAGTATAAACAAGCCTAAAAGTCTTCATTTTTGTAGCCTAGATGGAGATGTCACATCTTCACATATGAAGAAGATGTTAAGTCATTAGAGAGGATGGTAGAATAGGTTTAAACTCAATCAGGTTTCTACTAGAAAGCACTCAGTGAATCACAGTGCCATTGAGACCAAATGAATCTAAAACTTGCAAATTACACCTAGTGTGTTAATGGTAAGGAGTGACTGCATGATTTCAAGGCAGAAATGTATACATTCATATGTGAGATGGTCTTAGTGACCTGAGGAGAGACCAAAAGGTGTGAATTACAATGATTTGACACATAACACCACCTATAAAAATCCCTTATATTCCTAAATGAGCACCTATAATTTGAAGTGAGGTCTGTAGACTAGCTCATACTAATGAAGGATGTAATTTGGTTGGTAAACATAGCTATAGTTTGGAATGACCATGTTGAAACCACTATCACAATGGTAAAATCACACTTCATGTGAATTTTAGAGGCAAGGGAAATAGATCATAAGTTTATCCATGATGGATTTTAAACCTAATTCTCAGT
This sequence comes from Torreya grandis, assembly GCA_037957365.1. Classification (NCBI taxonomy): domain Eukaryota; kingdom Viridiplantae; phylum Streptophyta; class Pinopsida; order Cupressales; family Taxaceae; genus Torreya; species Torreya grandis. The sequence goes on from JARHVA010001058.1 coordinate 1,088,336, forward strand.
CAACCAGAACCTTGTACTGGTAGATAGACCTATAACTAGTCTTGATAGTTTGAGGTGTAAAGGGCTCTTGGAGCATAATAAAGTTTTTAAACTTGATACAGAGTATAATAATGATCTAAAAAATACCTCTATAGTATCATTTGGGTCAAACAAATAGGGTAAGTGTCTTCTATTTTGTCTTTAGACCAAAGACACTTCACATTTAAGGTAAATTGTAGACCTAGTGCATTAAGGGTCAAAATATGAATGAAAAATCTTGGAGTGACTATGGGATGTTGTCTATAGTTTAATTGGAGGTAAATGAGTGTGTAGAAACACCTATATCCATTGGGACAACTCATAAGTGGCCACACACTCAAAAACATAATATGTGTTTCTAGGTCTAGAACTAAGCATAAACCCTCATGGCTTCTAATGACATTCATATGACCATATGACCTTCCAAAACAATTTTAAGTCTTCATGGGAGAGTGGATATTCCATGAGAGTCATTGGTTTGTAGATATCAACTCAAATTTTTTTATTTTGGCCTGATTTTGTCTCAGGGGTGTCCAAAAAGCATAGAAGGAACTCAAGAAGCATTTTATTTCACTCATATCTGTAAGGAATATGAGATTCATGGTGTCTAAATAATTTAGGGATATTTGAGGTAGGTATTTAAATCAAACTCAGTGGCATTGGTTCAAGGGTTAAGGATTTAATTTTTATGAATCATTGTTAACAACCTAAATGACATAAAACCCTTATATGAGCCCGATGAGAAAGATATGAATAATTATGCATCTAGAAGGGGTCAATTAACCTAGAAGATGATTTTGACATGCTTGTAACTCTCTTAGGTTCCTTGACATTCAATTGTTTCATACTATCACTTATATGGATAGGTTAAATACTGAGTTTTCTATAGGTTTAAATTTTAATTAAAGGTGAAGAAGGGAATGGATAGGTGAAAATAATTATGGAGGGTGTGTGGATATTTGTTTTAACTCCTCAAACCCCATTTTATCCTTGGCCATGCCTAAAAATCTCTCTACTAATCTATTTTTTGTAGGTAGGTTGAACAAGATAGTGATAAAGCAAGGTGACTACTTAAGTTGAGGATGATAAGTGTGGTATTGAGTTATTTTGAGGCCTATATGATAGAATAGAGGATAAAAATGTATTTTTAAAGTGTCTCCCATATTTTAAATTAATCTCCTTGAACATCTATAATTCAATATAGTGACAAGTGCATGAATTTAGGCCTAAAGGGCTAGTGCGCAGCTATGACAAGTGGTGTAGATAAGTTCATCAATTGAGGGGTGTATATGACTATAAAAAATCATATTTCCACCTTCTTATGTCAATAAATATGTCTTAAATACTTTTATGGTAGTTTTAGACATTCAAGTATACTTCTCATCAACAAGGCAGTTTCAAAGAGAATAATGGAGGGTCCCTTTACGAACTTTAGGAATATGTCATGTTTCAGATGGACACTTGTATAAGAGAACTTCATGACCTATCTTCCAAATCTTTTTATTGTATTATAAATAGTTTAAAATTTTGACACTTGGAATTGTGACTATTCAACCTCACTTTCTTTCTCTCCTCTCCTATGCTCTATATATTGAAGCCATTTTGGCATAGTAATCAATCCACAATTGGTATGGCAAAGGCTTGATAGTTTTGACATATTTTTTTGCCTTTGAATAAAGTTTTATAAATCTAGTTTATTCTATGAAATTCTTCCCTAAGTATGTCAAGTAGTCCATTTGGATGACAAGTGATGAATGTCCTCTCCTTGCTTCCATTTTGCTCTTGTATGCATTATGTGAGTAACATTTATTCTATCAGGTATCATGAAGTGTATATGTTTTTTATTTGTAATTTAAAGTGTGAATGAGATTATAAGTGTATAATATTAGAACTCATAGTCACCCACCTATGGATATGCATGACAATCTACCTCCATGTAGAAACACTTATGCTAGAAGAACATTGAGTTGAGATCAGTTTTAGCAGTCCTCTTTCTTAGTGCAAATGCAAGTATGTTTATGGAGATATATTTGGTGTATCAAATTCATTAGTATAGGTTTATTTTATGTTTCATTATTCAATTTTCACCCCCAATAGTGATTAGTCTAGTGTAGTGTGTGAGCCTAAAATATAGATCAATGGAGCTAGCTTATAATCTAGAAATTTATCTCTTGTGGTAGCTTGTTTATATACAAAGATAGTTCCATGTTATACCAAATTTGAGAAGGTATTTATGAATTATCTAGGGTGAAAATTTGGGATATATCAGTTATGGCATGCCTGATAGGACTTGAAGTCCAAGAAGGTTGTTTAAGGTGGATGCTAGTCTTGACAACAAGAGGTTGTAATAGTCTACTTCCTATAGTATTTGATGACTCCATCAATTGAATTTTGGTGGTATACTAGTGAATTATTTCATGCCTAAGGTAAGCAAAATATCTCATATTAAAATAATTTATTTATATTTCCAAGATAGTTCCTACTATAAATCTCCATACTAACCTTGTCATGACCCATACTATGCACCTCAATAACCCTATCAAGCTTTATATCAACCTATGAGCTATGATAGCCCTATAGTTAGCCTTTTCCTTCTCCATATGATCATGATTTTATTGATAAGGCTTATAAATAAGCATATGAATAAGGCTATCAAGAAGATGTGATTAAGACTTTAGAAGAAGTCCAAGTTCTTAAGAGGTAACTTCTTAGAGGCAGTCTTCCTCAAGCTATACCTATCCCTCCTCAAGAGTCTTATTGTGTTCCATATCAGTTTTTTGATGCTTCTTATCCTCATGAAACCATTCACTATCATCAAGAGGAGCCTCCAATAGAGCCAATCCAATCCTCAAGATATCCTACTAGCTTCAAAACTCTAACTTGGAACCAAGTAGTGAAGTCTTGGGAAAAGAAATATGAGAAGAATGAGGAAGAAGAAGTTGATGTGAAGAAAGAAAACCTTGTTTTAATCAGGTCTCATTGATCTCTCACCAAGAACCTATAGCTTTTCCATCTTGGAAGTCTATTCGAGAAGATTTTTAATGGAAAAAATAAGACTTAGTTGAGAAGGTGGGAGATGAAGTTGCAATTGGTAAAGAGCCTCAAGAGGGATATGAGAAAGGTGAGGTGCTTGTTGAAGAAAATGAAATGACTATAGCCTAATTGAACCTTCTTTCTCTCTAAGAATTATTTCAAGAGTCTCCAAATTGTAAGGGTTTTCCCTCCATTCACATTCCCATTCATGGGCCATCCATCACACCTCATACTCCCTCTCCAACCCATGAACTTGTTCAGCACCCTCCCACCTCATCCCTTATTTAAGGATAACCCATACTATGGCAGGCAAGCAAATATTATCAAGATAAGTTTACAACTTATTAAAAAGATGACTCAAGTGTCTATGATGAAGAGTTCACTATAGGGACTCCCCTTAGTGAAGACAAGCACAAGTTAACCTTATGGAGTGAAAAAAGAGAAGATATAAACCATGTTTTAGTTGTTCACAAAGATCTTGATCAAGACAAGAGAGAGTAGGTACTTGAGAAGGACATCACATGAGTTGAGTTGGTTGATATTCATGAGAATGATCAAGAGGTTAAATCTGAAAATACAATAGAAGTGGGATCTGCTACTTATTCCATGGAACAAGATGACTTGTGGCAAAGGTTCAATGAGATATGTGGTAAATTTGGGTCCCTTAAAAGGCCTATACCTCCTATTGTCCAAGTTTAATACATTGTTGCAGATGCATTATTTTTTGAAGTACAACATAGAAATCTTCAAAGTACCAAGATAGAGGCTGATATAAGTCAAGAACTGATCATGATTGACACAAGCATAAACATCAATAAATTTGATGAGAAGGTTGTTAAAGTGGAAGAAGAGTTCACCTTCATAGGTGACATGTTTGCAGCTATCATCATTGCATTTGAAGACATGCTAAGAAGATTGGAAAGCATGAAGGAGTTGAGGACATAAAAACCAAATCTCAAAAGGAAACATGTTCTATGCACTCATCATCTCATGGAGTAAAGGATGGTACAAGTTTTCCCTTTGATCCAGGAGGATAAGATTTGTTTTAGGTTATTTTGAATATAGTCTAATTTGGTTGAGTTGTTTGTGTGTTTTCCCTATGTGATTAGAGAGAACAAGTGTGTGTCTTGGTGTTTTTGCTTTCTGTTTTTGTTTAATTTTGTGTTTGGTGTCTTTTTAGAGGAATTTAAATGTCAGTTTTCGTATATGGATGACTCTATTTCCTAATGGATAGGAGAAGGCAAGTAGTCCTTAGCATAGCAGGCATGCTACCCCTAGAAATCACTAAAATGTTGACCAAATTTCACCTTAGGTCAAATTAGGTCAACCCCCTTACATTTTGAAACTTTTAATATGGTTTTATATGTTTTAAATTAGTCACATGGTCATTAGTGAGGTCAAAATACACCTTGAAGGTCACAAAATATGTGTTTATCCTTGTCACATTTATCACTTGTCTTATAGTCCTTTTATGCCACCTTTTGGGTAATTATAAGTGAAATGTATGGTTTTACACAAAATTAAAAATGTTTTAAAATGTAATATAATGTAACACATGTTAGGGAAGTGTTATAAATAGTTTTGAGGCTAAAAAGTTGTAGGTTAAATGTTAAAACAAGAAGATCGTCTATAAAAGGTTTGTTTCAGATAGTTGTACAGACTGAGGTAACTCATTTGGCATGTGTGAGCCTTAAATAATATGTTATGGAATTACCATAGGTAATTATAGGTTCAATTAGCTTTAATTAATCTAAATTTTATCAAAACTAGTTTCTCTCTCTTATCGCTCTCTTGGACAAGTCAAAAAGGGTCAATGGTTTTCTGTTGGTACAGACTGGAGAAAAGAATTTGGAGTGAATGCACTTGGGGGATGTTAATAGTCCTCATGAGATCCCATTACATGGTCATGGTTTATGTATTGATGTTTTTTACTATATGAATAATCACTAGGATTGTTAGCACCTTTAATCTACCTGCACAATCCCAATGGCTCAATTTTCTCATCTATTTGCATTGGTCTATGTGAGTAAAGTGGTGTATGTGGAATTAAAGAGCATGTTTATCCTTAACATGTTAATTTCAATATGGTTGGCATGTGTGGACATGAAAGGATAGGTAGGATCACTCTCTTATGCTTGAAGTGAACACTATTAAGAGCTGTGGATAATGTTTTAGTAATTATAGGTGAAGGTGTGAAATGGAAGATTTCAAAACAACCAAAAATTAATACCCTCTTAGTGCAATGTGATTTATAACCTTAGTTGATCATATAGACAAAATTGGTTTGAGGGCATAATAGACCTAAATCCTCACTATCTTCTACATGTAGAATGCATATTGAATAGGTATGTCTTAAAGGTTGGAGGTTAAATGATTTGAAAAGATCTAAGTTGTATGTTCTAAAATTTGTAATAGATCTTCATCACCTTCAGGGCCTATAATATACTTTTCCATTTCATGAAGAAGACTTGGTATTCAAAATAGTGAGATCACTACATACAACCAAACCTAGGTGCAAGCTATAGGGTTGAAGAAAGTTACAATGGGAGTGTTTACCATAACTTCTCAGAAAAGAGACTTTTCCTCATATAGTTTCATCTCATGGTGGAAGTTTATGAAGTCTAAGCAAGCCTAATAGTCTTCATTCTTGTAGCCTAGATGGAGATGTTACATATTGACATATAAAGAAGATGTTGGGTCAAGAGAGAGGATGGTAGATTAGGTTTAAACTCAATCAAGTTTATACTAGAAAACACTCAGTAAATCATAGTGCCATTGAGACCAAATGAATCTAAAACTTGCATATGACACCTAGTGTGTTGATGGTAAGGAGTGACTGCATGGTTTCAAGGCAAAAATGTATACATTTAGATGTGATATGGTCCTAGTGACTTGAGGAGAGACAAAAAGGTGTAAATTATAGTGATTTGACACATAATAACACTTACAAGAATCCATTATATTCCTAAATGAGTACCTACAGTTTGAAGTGAGGTTTGCAGACTAGCTCATGCTAATGAAGGATGCAATTTGGTTGGTAGACAAAGCTATAGGATGGAATGACCATGTTGAAAATACTCTCACATTGGTAACATCAAACTTAATGTGAATTTTAGAGGCAAGGGAAACATAGCAGAAGTTGATCCAAGCTGGGTTTTAAACCTAATTCTTAGTCAACCAAAACCCTGCACTAGTAGACAGACTTATAACTAGTCTTGAGAGTTTGAGGTGTAGAGGGATCTTGGAGTATGATAAAGTTTTAAAACTTAATATAGTATAATAATGAACTAAAAAATCCCTCCATAGTCTCATTTATGTCAAACTAATAATTTAAGGTGTCCTTTGTTTCATCTCAAACAAGAGACACTTCACAATCAAGGTAACCTACAGACCTAGTGCATTAAGGGTGAAAAGAGGAATGACATAGTTTAGAGAAACTATGGGATGCTTTATAGAGTTTAATTGGAGGTAAATTAGTGTGGATAAACACATAAAACCATTGGTACCACTCAAAAGTGGCCACACACTCAGAAACACAATCTATGTTTCTAGGCCTAAAACTAAGCATAAACCCTCATGGATTTTAATGACATTCATATGACCATATGACCTTCCCAAACAATTTTAAATACTTCATGGGAGAGTGGAAAGTCCATGAGAATCATTGGTTTGTAGAGAGCGACTCAAAATTGGTCATTTTGGTCTAATTTTGTCTCAAGAGTGTCCAAAAAGCATAAAAGGAGCTCAAGAAACATTTTATTTCACTCATATATATATATAGAAAATGAGATTCATGGTGTCTTAAGAATTTAGGGATAGTTTAGGTAGGTATTTAAATCAAACTTAGTGGCATTGGTTTGAGGGTTAAGGCCTTAACTTTCATGAATCATCTTTAACAACCTAAATGACCTAAAACCCTTACATGAGCTCGATGAGAAAAAAAAGAATAATTATGCATCCATTATGGGTTAATTAACTTAGAAGATGATTTGGGCTTGCTTGGACCTCTCTCAAGCTCCTTGACATTCAATTGTTTCATATTGTCACTTGTATGGATAGGTAAAATATTATGTTTTCTATAGGTTTTGAGTTGAATTAAAGGTGAATAAGGGAATGAATAGGTGAAAATAATTATGGAGGGTGTGTGGATATGTCTTCTAACTCCTCAAACCCCATTCTCACCTTGGTCATTCCTCGAAACCTCTCTACTAATCTATTTGTTGCAAGCAATTTGAACAAGACAGTGAGAAAGTAAGGTGACTACCTAAGTTGAGGATGATAAGTGTGGTTTTGAGTTATTTTGAGGCCTATATGATAGAAAAGAGGACAAATAAGTATTTTTGAAGTGTCTCCCATCTCTGTAATGAATCTCCCCTAACATTTGTAAGTCACTATAATGATAAGTGTGTGAATTCATGCCTAAAGGGCTAGTGAATAGTCGCAAAGAAGTGAAAGACAAGTGGTGCAGAGATGTTCATCAGTTGAGGGGTGTATATGATATAAAAAATAATGTTTACACCTTATCAAGTCAGTGCATATGTGTCAAAGTCTTCTATGGTAGTTTTATATAGTCAAGTGGACTCCTCATTAACAAGGAAATTTTAAGGAGAACAATGGAGTGTCCTTTCGCCAACTTTAGGAATATGTCATGTCTAAAATGGAAACTTGTCTAAGAGGAGTTCATGACCTATTTTACAATTATTTTTATTTCATTGTGACTAGTTTTCAAAGTTTGACACTTGGCATTGTGACTCTTCAACTTCACTTTATTTTCCTTCTCTCTTATGTTCTATATATTGAAGCCAGTTTAGCATTGTAATCAATCCACAATCGGTATGGTGAAGCCATGATGGTTCTAACATCTTGTTTTGAATTTGAATAAATTTTTATCAAGTTGGTTTAGGCTCTCCAATTCTCACCTAAGTATGTCAATTAGTTTATTTGGATGGCAAGTGATAAATTTCTTCTCCTTGCTTCCATTCTGCTCTTATATGTATTGTGTGAGTAACATTTCTTTTAATAGGTCTCATAAAGTGTATATGTTTTTTAGGTGTATTTTTAAGTGTGAAGTAGATTATTAGTGTTTAAGATCAAACCTCCTAGTCACACACCTCTAGATATTCATGTAAATCTACCTCCATGTAGAAACACTTATGCTATAAGATCATTGAGTTGAGATCAATTTTAATAGTCTTCTTTCTTAGTGAAAATGTAAGTATGTTTGTGGAGTTATCTTTGGTGTATCAAATTAATTAGTATAGGTTTTTTTCATGTTCCTTATTTCATTTTCACCCTTAATATTGATTATTATAGTGTAGTGCGTGAGCCTAAAAGATAGATCAAGGGAGCTAGCCCATAATTGAGAGATCTATCTCTTATAGTAGCTTGTCTATATGCAGAGATAATTCCATGTTATCCCAAATTTGAGAAGGTATCTATGAATTATCTAGGGTCAAAATTTGGGATATAATAGTTACATACCTAATAAAATTACTTTGAAGTAATTAATTTTAAAGCTAATATATATCTCAAAGATAAATGTATAGCTAATTTGAGGTAGGCCTATGCCATGGCTATCAAAATTTAAAATAATATAAGAGCCATAGGAAATATTGCGAAAAGAGGTAAAGTGTAATCATTGGCATGTGTTAAGAAACCAAATAATAAATCTTTGAGTGTGGGTGAGAAGTAAGATAAACTGATGGGGACTTTCAAGGATTTGTCTTATAGAGTGGCCCATAATGAGAAAGGCTTACCTTCAATGAAAAATATGTAATACATTCAAGAGTGGTCACATAATCAAGAAAGAGGAATAGAACATGACAAATAAAATGATAAGGAAAAGAGGACATTTCAATTAAAAAAGGAAGCTTAATCACAAGAATGTTAAAAGAGAAATACTTAACCCACTTGTTGCTAATGTCCATGAGATTGATGAAATGGGTAAATATAAATGGTGTGATGAATGTTTCATGCCACATCTTTTTTGTTCTATTGTTACAATTTTGGCCTATGTCAATAATGATGCTTATAGTGACATAGATAATAATGAATTATTTCACTTAGTTTATTTCAAAAAATATTAAGTTATCGTGACCTAAACTTATGAGATTCCTACTTAGGATTTTGAGTATTTTCATATTAAATTGACTATAACATATGACAGTAAGATACCATATAATGAATATATTCATGATCATAAAAATTATATGAAGTCACAAGAAAAAAGTGATTATAATTTTAGAAACAAGTAGTAAAATAAAGAAGCAAAATATGAAGTTACCAAAGGTGGTGCTACTCCAAAAATGACAACATAGTAAAAGAGATTATTGTTATTCCACAAGATAATATTACTCCACCACATATGCATAAGAAAAAAAAATGGTGTAAAAACCCAAAGGAAAATTCAAATCCTCACAAGTGTTACTAAATATTCACCCCCATTCTAAAAATCCAATTGAAAATAAGAGGCAGAGATTTGAAGATGTGCTTATTATCCCAAATAAAAATGTTTTGTTTCATCCCTCTAATATAGGACAATCACTAGCTCAAGTTTTAGCCTCATGTATCCTTGAATTGAATGTTTTCAATTTACCTAAAAAAAAACCCATACCTAAATATAGTGAGTGTGATATGGCCTTAGTGTTGATCTAATTAAAAACTCATTGTTTTTGTGGTTAAAATGTTGAGAATTCCTTGGCATAGGGATACATTTTTCATTTACCTTGGTATCTTAAAGTCTATTTTTTCTCACCCATGCTATATAAGTCAAATAAGTTGATGAAGATACATAAGAATCACCTAATATATATTTGGTACATCATTAATAAAAATCTAGCTTGACATTGAACCATTTTATACTACTTTTCTTGTCAATGGGTGGGTGTTACACAATTGTATCTTAGATTTTAGAGCTTCATGTAATATTATGTTAGTTTTTGTTATGGATTAACTAGATATGAGTGTTTATACAATTCATGGTAATTTTTATGTCATGGATTCACATGAAGTGTCAGTGGTGCGATGTGTAAGAGGTTTAAAGGTTCCACTTTTTGCTTATCTAAGAAAATTTCTTGCCATGGATGTTGTAGTTTTGGATTGTCCTCCTAAGTGGGTAATGTTATTTCATGAAAGTGGGTTAAATTAGTAGGAGGAAATGTTTAGATGCACATGTCATATGTTATTATTCTGTTGGAAGGAGAATGGGTAAGGATTTATATAGATAACATGGAATGTTACATTTTGACAAAAGATCCTCAAAGAGCATTGAATGAAGTGTTATAAGAACATTGAATGGAGTGTTATTTGTTGATGTGGATTTGGAAAATATTATGGGAAACACTAATTTTTTTGAAAATAAATTTTATCTTTACTACTATTAATTGTGAAATAATTTTATTGGAAAATTGGATAAGACACAAAGAATGATTTCACCGACAATGCACATAAACTATGACTGACCAAATACTAAAAATAAAGACCAAATATCTTTCAAATAAAACAACACTATATTTTTTGAAAATCAAATTAATCCTTGTTTTTATCAATAAAATTAGTTTTTCCCATAAAAAATTTCACATCCACATCATCATATAACATTTCTTTCAATGCTCTTTGAGGATTTTCTATCAAATGCAAAATTAGATGTTTGCTATAAAACCTTATCTACTCTCTTTCTATTGGAATATTGGCATATGACATGCCCATATAAATTATACCTCCAACTGAATCATCCCACTTTCATGAAAATAACATTCCCCACTTAAGAAGATAGTGCATAATTACAACATACATTGCATAATGTTTTTTGAAATAAGTGGCAAGCTAAACCACTAATCATCTTACACTTCCCACCAATGACTCTTCACATTAATCCATGGAATATCGCTTATCATACTAAAAATACTCACACTTATATCATTCATAAAATCAAGTTGCATAATATTGCATGAAGCTCCATAATCTAACACACAATTGTGTAACAACCACCTGCTAACGAGATATATAATATAAAATGGTTCAATATCATGTTGGATTTATATTAATGATGTACCAAAATATATTTCAACTACTTATTCTCCCTCTTCATCCATTTTTTTAATGTTAAAATATGGTTGGGTATAACAATATACATTTAAGCACCAAGGTAAGCAGAAGCTTTATCCCTATGCTGAAGAATTCATAACATTTAGGCCACATGGATAATGATTATTAATTGGATCAAAACTAAGGTCATATCACACACATTATATTTGGTAAGTGGGGTATTTAGAGGTAAAGTGACAACATTCACATTAGGGGCACATGAGGATAAATCTTAAGCTACTGACTGCCCTATATTAGAGGGTTAAAATGAAACATTTTTATTTGGGACATCATGCATATCTTTAAATTATTACCTCTTATTTTGAATTATATTTTTGTAATGTGATGAATATTTATAAACACTTGTGCTAGTTGTAATTTCAAATTTTTTTTTCACAAATTTTCTCTCCCTAACTAGCTATGGTGGAGTAATATTATTTTGTGGAACAACACTAGGTTCTTTTCTCATGTCTTCATTTTTTGGAGTAGCACCACATTTAGAAACTTTAATTTTCTCTTTTATTATTGATTTTATTTCTTGTTTATCAAATTATAATCAATTTTCACATGAAACATTGTAGCATTTGGAATAACTTGAATATCTTCCTCAGATGGTCTCTTACTATAATATTTTTAGTTATTTTAGCCCACAAATACTCAAAATCAAGAAAAGGCATCTCATGGGTTTGTGATAGATTGAATGAATCTTCATTAAAATCAAACATCTAAAAAAATCATCATTATATAAGTCATTATTAGTGTTGGGTGAATATTTTGTCAACCACCTAACTGGTGATCAAAATAGGTCTCTTCAACCACAACATAGGGAGATTGGTCATCCAAAGTTACAAGTTTACCACATCCAATGGGGAAAAATCTCTCCTCTCATCAAGGGGAGGTTCCCTATTAAAAATGAGGCACTATATACTATATATATAAGCTTAAAATAACACTCGAGGATAGGATAAACAATCCATCTCTCTTTTTTCAGAGATGATGCTCACTATTCAAAGGAGAAATCCTGGGTGATTGGTGAAGGTACTTCTATTATTTCAGAAGTAACATTCAGCCAAGATCCAGAGCCCTTCCTAGATAGTAGAATCCTGGTGAAATGATAGAAGGCACTTCTCTTCTTTCAGAAGTGCTTGTTCTTGCAGACAACATGAATCTTTCTAATAAGTAGTTGGTAACCAAAAGTGCAAAGTAACCAGCAGCCTGAGATGTAGCACAAAGTCTCCACCTCGACTGCCCAAGAGTGAAATATGAAGAACAATGGGGGCATCAAGTCATCCCAAGGCCCTTTACAAAGGAAACAGAAAAAGACAAACACACTAAAGGCAACTATAGGCAGCACAAAGTCCTCTTATAGTTGGCTTCAGTACACCTTCCTTATCACCTCCACTAGCTCTGCTTGTTAAATTGAGTAAACAAGAATACATTTAGGAAATAGACATAAGAAAAATCTCCTAAAATGATACAAGCTATAACAGCACAAAGTCTAAAAGTAACTTGCTTTTTGATTCAAATAAAGAAATATGATGAACAATCTGAGCTCAAAGTCTCAGCAATGCCTTTCAATTTGGGCAGAGTTTTGCTTCTGGTAATGGGAAGATCTGATTTAAAATGATACAAGAGATTACATTATATAGAGGCCAAGGGAGGCTTGGCACTTTTTCCCATGGAGTTACCCATACTGTGCATTAATGCCTTAGATGCATTTTTGGTTCTGTCAGGGAGGGCCATGCTGGAGTAGGGCAGCTACCTTAACTATGGCATGTTGATTCATCTCCATTGTCTTCTCCCAAGCCTGAATCACTCATTCCATGATCTACTACTCATGTAGCTATCCATGTTGCCTTTATGCCAAAGGGGACAAATAGGCTACGCTTTCAATGCTTGCAAGCCCCAAATACCTACCTGGTGGACTATTCCACCTACTAGAAATAAATCTTGCTGAGTTTCCCTCTTTGTCTCTTCTTCCTTTTGGCCCTAGCCTTATGGTCTTTGAATTCATTCAGGTCTGCCTTCTAAGCCTGTAAATATCAATTAGACACTTTATTGCTGCAAATTTGACATCTGTGGGTCTTTCATCTTTTGAAGGTTAACGGCTAGTCGATCATCTTAAATTTGACGTTTACAAGCCTGTCATTCTCCTTATCAACTCCTTTATGTCTTTCCTACTTGCTATGGCTGATTTCCACTGTGACACAGGAGAGGACATGTGGCAGCATCCACAACTTTGAAATAAGCTTATTAGAGACTGTGTCTCGACATACGACACTTGGCAGCTTTTGCTACACTTTGAGGCTTGATCCTTCTCAAAGGAGGCTTGCCCTTCAAGGTCTTGAAAAAGGTCCATTTTATGTGTGTTGACTATCCTCTATGAGGGTACCTACCCTTCGATATCATCTAGGTGGCCTTCAGGATTTAATTCTTTCAGAAGACTATTGTCTATTTATTTCCTTCAAATAAAATATCCGAAGGAATTCCTTTGGACAATTTGTCTGAAGAAAATCTTTCCTTGGCTCTGTGTCTCTACATTAAGAGTGATCCATCCATGACACGTGATGCATTCCACTACCTTTAACAAGTGACACATGGCATCTTCCATTGGAACAGGCGAGGACACATGGAAATATTTGCCTCTTTTTGAAACCTTTGAGAGCCCCACAGGAGATGACACGTGGCAGCTTCTGCTAAACTCTAAAAACACTTACAAAAATATTCAAGACTCATTTTAGCAATCACACAGATGATGACACTTGTCATGCTCTGCTAAACCTTAGTAACTCACTCAGGGCCCACCATAGCCCTTATGAAATAAAGGCAAAAACTATGGATGATGACACTTGTTGGCTTCCACCGATTCTTACCAGGGACATGTGGAAACTTTTGCTTAGTTTTAGCAATCACACGGAGGGTGACACTTGGAGTGCTCCGCTTATCCTTTTAGCAGCTTTTTTGGGGCCCGCCACAGTCTTTACTTGATAATGAAACCAAAGGAAGATGTAGTGACCGTTGACACTTGGCAGCCTCCATCGATCTTTGCAGATGACACATGGTACATTCTACTATTTCAAGAAAAAGACATTGAAACCTTTTGCAGCTACCACTTGTTGCTTTCTACTAAGTTTTACAAGGGATGCATGGTATGTTCCACTACTTTGAGATGCAAAACATAATGTGTCTCGGCAGGCAACACTTGGCAGCTTCCACTCATCTTTTTCTTTTGCATGTGCCTTTGAACTGTTTGACTAAAACAAACCCTGGAAATGTAAAAGTGTCAAAAACTTGTTCTTTCAAAGGAATTTACCTATTGAAGCCATTAGACCCTTTGAATCTTTTCAATTTCAAGCATGTTGAGTCTGTAGAAATATCTCTGTAGAGTCCATAGATTTAAACTTGCAGAGTCCATAGATTTATGAAAAGCTTGAAAAATGAGGAATTTGAAAGCTTAGAACAAATTTTGAAAAGGGAAGAGACAATATGGTCTATGCAGGGCTAAAATAGTTCAAATGTTGTCCCAAAAATGAGTGACAATTTTTGGGGACAACAACTGGCTCCAGTTGGGGAACTTCCTTCAGTTGGAAACTTGAAACATAGCTGAGGGGAGTAGAAACCAAAATCTCCAGTGCCTTAAAGTATGCCATTGGGCTATGGAGTTGTGTTACCCAAAAAGAAACTCTAAAAAAAATGAAAATGAAAAGCGCGAAATAGAAACAAAAGACTATACAAATATACATATGTATAGGGGAACTCATCTGATACTTCAAGAGTTGAAGTGCTTCAGATGCTGCCCATTGTGAGGTAGAGAAAAGAGAGTGCCATCTTGATAATTCAATAGGAAATTATTTTCACCATTGAGCTGGTGAATAGTAAAAGGGCCTCTCCACAGTGAATCAAACTTTCCATGCATCCCCTTCAGTTCTTTTCTCTTGTCCCACAGTAGGACTTGATCTCCAATCTGGAAATCATGGTTCTTTACTTTTTGGTCGAAGAGCTTCTTCACCAGACCTTGATGGGCAGCAATTTAGTCCACCACTGTAGTTCTTTGCTCATCTAGCTTAGTAAGGTAAATGATCCTCTTATCAAGGGAGCCTTCATATGTTTGATCTTCAATTGCCTTAGCTAGTTTCAATGCTGGCAATTCCAAGGTGATTGGTATCTCAGCATTGACATCATAAAGAAGTTGGAAAGGAGACATACCAATTGCTCTCTTTGGTGTAATTTTGTCTGCCCATAGGGCATCAACCAATACTTTATGCCATGTCCTTTGGTTGTCATCCACCAGCTTTTTGATGATAGTCACCAGGTTCTTATTGCTTGATTCAGCCTATCCATTCCCTTGTGGAAAGTAATCAGAAGAGTGGGAGAGTGTAATCCCATAGTAGAAATCAAATTGAGTAATCTCTTTGGAAGTGAAACAAGCTGCATTGTCAGTGACAATCTTGGTTGGGACCCTAAACCTAGAGATAATGTTCTCTTTGAGGAAATTGCATACTACTTTTGAAGTAGCATGTTTGGTTGGAACAGCTTCCACCCATTTGGTGAAGTAATCTATTGCTGTGAGGACATAATCATGTCCAACACTTAAAGATGGGTTTACAGCTCTAATAAAATCAATTCCCCATTGCTAGAATGGCTCCTCTATGACCATTGGCTTGAGAGGTAGGGCAGCTAACTTGGGTCTTCTTACAAACTACTGGCATAGTTCACATTCCCTAACCCACTTGTATGCATCCTGAAAGAGAGTTGGCCAGTAGTACCTGGCTCACAAAATTTTATGGGTAGTCACAGGAGCAAAAAAATGTCCCCCATAGGCCAGATTGTCGAAGGATTTTAAAAGTTGGCTTTGCTGCTCCTTGTCCACATAGTGAAGGAACACTCCATCAAGGCTCCTCTTGTATAGGCCGTTGTCCCAAAGGACAAAATTTGTAGCTTTTAGCTTGATGGTTCTCCTTTCTTTATAAGATAGGTGATCAGGACACTCACCATAAGTAAGAAAATGAGCAATACCTGAATACCACTCAATCATGGTGGAGACAAAGAGGACCATTGGTGTGTCTTCCACCTCTGATTCTTCATGCTCTTTTCCTTCTAGCTTGTTATAAGCAATTAATTAACATATCCCCTTTCCATGCACCAGCTTTGTTGGCTTGATGACCAAATCAAACTCCTAGATCTTTGCAACCCAATTGCCTCTTTTCATCCCAAACTCCTGCTGAGTCAGTATGGATTTGACGGTGGTGTCAAGAACCAAGGCAGTATTGTGTGAATTCAATATGTAGAAATGGAAATGCTTCACTGCCTTCACCACTGCATAAGCATGCTTCTTCGTGTTTGATTACTTTAGCTCATGAGCTTTGAGAGGATAACTCATGAAGGAAATGGGGGATTCCATACTTTATTTATTCTATTGAACTAGAATTGCTGAAAGCGTATGTTCTGAAGCATAACTGTATATGGTGAACTCTTTGTTATAATCTGGACAAACTAGAATTGGGGCGTGGGCAATGGCAGTCTTGATATCCTCAAATGCTAACTTGCCTTCTTCAGTCCAGCTGAAGGTGGCCTTATACTTCATCATATTTACAATGTGCCTAGTCTTCTCAATAAACTTAGGGATGAACCTCCGTAAGAAATTCACCTTTTCAAAGGAGTGAACAATAGTCTTACTTGTGGGCAAGGTAAGATCTTGGATAGACTTGACTCTATCTGAGTCAATCTTTATGCCTCCTTTAGACACAATATGTCTGAGAAGTTTCCCCTCTGTTACTCTAAAGACTGACTTCTTGGGGTTTAAGGAAATGCCATTCTGGTGGTAGCATTCTAGCACTTGTTGCAAATGGCGCACATGATCTGGGCGATGCTTAGAGAAGACCGTCAAGTCATCAAGATAAACTATGATGAACTTACCCATCTCATCCTTAAAGGCAAGGTCCATTGCTCTTTGAAAGGTGGTGCCAACATTGATCAAGCCAAAAGGCATCTTTTTATATGTAAACGTGCCCCAAGGTGTGGTGAAAGCAGTCTTGTGCTGGTCTGCCTCACCAAATTCAACCTGATTATATCTTGAGAAGCCATCTAGCATTGATAACATCTTTGAACCCATCACTATCTGAAGCACTTGATCCATGATTGGCAAAAGATAATTATCCTTCAAGGATGCCTGATTCAAATTTCTAAAATCCACACAAAGGTGAATTTCACCATTTTTCTTCCTTACAGGCACTATGTTTGCAATCCATGTGGAATGATGGATTGGGAAAATGATCTTAGAATTTAGCATTTTTTGTATCTTAGACAAAATGGTACCTGATATTTTTGGATTATATTGCCTAGAATTTTGTTTGTAAGGTGTCAAATCAGCCTTGAGAGGAATGTCATGTCAAATTTCATCAAGCCAGAGTGACTTCAAGTCATCATAGGATTAAGCTAAGATGTCCCTGTATTGATTGAGCAAAGTGGTGAACTTGAACCTCTCCTTAGGTTTACATCATTTCCCAATGTTTACCATCTTAGGGTCTTCTTTGGTTCCTAGATTTACTTGATCAAACTCTTGGGAGGAGCTTGAATCCATTTGATGCTGTTTGATGGATCTATCATGTTTGTCAAATAATTTTTCAATGGAAACTAGGCCTTTGGGAATCTTATTCCCTTTAAGTTGCAAGAACTCCTCACTTGTGTCTGTATTTGATTCAAGAGCTGGTTCACACTTCTAAGGTTCACTACCTTCAAAATGGAGCCATTCAAAGCTATTTTTTTCCTCTAAGAAGGCAATGATTTGGTCGTCATTGTTAAACACTTGCCAATGACTGGCATTATCAGGTACTCTTGGTCTAAAGACTAGCTCAATAGTGTACTTATCTCCTTTGAAGTCTAGGTAGGGGACCAAGAGAGTAGCTGAAATAGCTATCACGTTAGCCCGATCATTAAATTCTCTAGGAATGGCAGAGATGCTGAAAACATCAAAGTTTTCAATTTGGTCCCAGACTAGATTGCGGTAGTGGCACAATCTTTCATTCTTGGTTTGGTATAGGTTTCTCACCTGACAAACCACTAGTTCAACATCTCCTTTGGCGTGAAGGAGCTTGATGCCTTTTTCCTGAGTAGCCCTCAATCCAAGCAATAGAGACTCATATTCAATTGTGTTATGAGTGTTGCTGAACTGAAAGTTGTAGGATGAAGGAAAAATATCTCCCTGAGGAGATATCAATAGTTTTCTGGCTCTTGAATCGATGGAAGAGCAGCTGCCATCAAATTCAAGAATCCATACCTCATTTGATATTGATTTTCCTTTCGATTTTTCTTTGTTCAGAGGAGGAGATTCTTCCACACTTACATTGTGCTCTGCCAACTCTTTTAATGTTTCAGTTGAATGCATTTCACAGTTGTCACTTGTAGGAGCTTAATCGAATGCCTCATGAACTTCATCTATGGATAGAAAGTAGTTACCCATGCCTGAAGACTCAAATGGAATTTGAGCTTCAGGTGTCGAGGTCTGGGTAACCATGTATTTTGCTTCCTTCTCAGGGAGTAGCCTCTTCATAACACCTTTGACTGGAATCCTCACCTCGGATAAGACCATGCTCAATTCACCACCAACATCCCTACAGAAATTCCACCCAAGAAGGATGCCATATGATGCTGGGACATTGGCTACCAAGACAGTCATCTTGATTTTTTTGTCTGGGAATGCTGTGAACACAAATTGGGTGTCCTTAATTTGTCCCAGTAGAGGTACTTGCTTGTTCTCCATGGAGAAGCATCTACCAAACATCTTGGTCAATGTGAGGTCAAGGGATTCAGCCA
This sequence comes from Torreya grandis, assembly GCA_037957365.1. Classification (NCBI taxonomy): domain Eukaryota; kingdom Viridiplantae; phylum Streptophyta; class Pinopsida; order Cupressales; family Taxaceae; genus Torreya; species Torreya grandis. Next base: position 1,107,284 of record JARHVA010001058.1, read on the forward strand.
CTTTAGTAGGCATGGCATTGTCTGAAGCTCTAAAATCAATGATGCAATTGTTCAACTGACATTCATTTATTAGCAATGAGACATAGAAAAGTTCAGTCCTACCAGGAGCAGTAAGAGGGGTAATGACAAGATTGTTCTTGGTGGGTGCATTCTTGGGGGGATCATGTGTCACTTTGAGAATTGCTTGTGCAATAGGGACATTCTGGTTTTTAACACTTTGAACTAGTTTGTCTAATTGCTCAGGATGGGACTGTAGAAATTCAAATTCAAATATTTGAATTTTGGTTTTCTTTATATGGTCAATGATATCAAATGTTGGAAATGAACTAGGTATAAAGGATGGGAGTTCATCCTTTTGAGTTTTGGGAGGGGGAGAACTGGACTATGAATTTGAAGTTGAAGGTGCTTAAATGTTTGGGGTACTTACCTTTCTAGCAGTCACCGGGTCCTTTGGCTGGAAGGGCAGAGTGGTCCCACATTTAGCAATTGAAACTGCTGGTTGAGGTTAATCCTTTGTCTTCTCTTTATCAACTTGTTGAGCTAATTGATTCTTGGACCGGGTGAATACAACATATGATCCCTCAGCTACATTTTCTTCACTTCTGGGTTCATCTTGATAATTCAAGAAACCAATATTAGAGTCACCAGCTAATTCTTCTTCTTCCTCAGTGAAGAGATTAGCATCATCTTCAAGACTCAACTCAGGCTAGAATGAGAAATCTGATTCAGCTTCAAGATATCCAATCACTGAGTTAGTTGGAGGTGCTTCAATGGCAAGGTTATTCTTCTGAGGGGGAGGAAGATGGTTGGTTTGCACTTGGTTCCTGGTAGCATGGCCTTGGTAGGACTTATTAGGGAATTTCCTCCTTGGTACATCTCTGTATAGAGTAGATGACATTCCTTGTGATATTTGTTTTCTAAGGGCCAGCAATTCATTTACTAGCTTCTACACCATAGGATCAGTGGTGGTTGAAGGGGAGTATTGAGAGGAAGAAGAAGATTTACCTCTATTTGGGTCTCTCCTTATCTTTCCTACCAAGATAAGGTCATCTTCCACTTTGATAGCCAAATCTTGAGTAACCTCAAGGTCTATGTGACCAACATGTCTTAGCAAAAAACTCACTTCAGGCAGCTGTGAGTTGATGAAGAAACATCTGAGATTTTCAGGGGTCTGCTAAGCAATAGCAAGAATTTGGTTCCTCAGCTTATCAAATTTTGCTATGAAATCCCTCATAGGCTCATGAGGTTCCTTATTCATTTGTGTGAGCTGGGCCAACAATACATGTGCATCTTCTGTAGGCTTAAACCTGGCTTCAAATTTGGCTTTAAGTGTGTCCTAATCAGTTACTGATCTAGCTTGCAGGTGGTATAACCAATCTGCAGTAGCACCTTCTAGTGTTTCAATGAAAATCCTAATTTTCACGTCCTCAAATTCCACTCCTATTATGTCACAGGCTATGCTAAAGGCTACAACGTGTTCATCAGGATGAACTTTTCCATCACCAAAGAATTTGAGGAAATTCTTTCTTGAGCTGCATGGAAGTTCATGCAGGGGTGGAGTCAAATTTAGTGGGCCAAAAGAGTTACCCCAAGGGCCTCAAACTACCATGATTGGATTATTGAAAGCAGAGATAACAAATCTAGGTGGAATTTGGATACGCAAAGCTCTGCTAACAATAGAAAAAGTAGCTCTACCTTGTGTTGGTGTCCTGGTACGGGTAGGAGGGACACTCCTGGATCTTCAAACTTGAAGTTGGGGAGAAAGTAAGTCAAAATTTCCTTGCTGCACCAACTCAAAGATAGGGTCAACAACAACTTGAACTCTCTGGCTTTTGGTATAGCGTGGAGTTGCCAGATTGTGAAACAAAAATGGAAAAAGGACTGGTCTTACTTCAATTTGAAGCTTGAGGCTTCAAACTGCTTGTTCTTCCCTAGCAGGGTCACCAAAAACTATTGGGTGAATATTTTGTCAACCAACTAATTGGTGATCAAAATAGGTCTCTTCAATCATATCATAGGGAGATTGGTCATCCAAAGTAGTAGGTTTACCACATCCAATGGGGACAAATCTCTCCTCCCATCAAGGAGAGGTTTCCTATTAAAAATGAGGTGCTATATACTATATATATAAGCTGAAAATAACACTTGGGGGTAGGATAAACCATCCATCTCTCTTTTTTCAGAGATGATGCTCACAGATCAAAGGAGAAATCCTGGGTGATTGGTGAAGGTACTTATATTCTTTCAGAAGTAACATTCAACCAAGAGCCAGATCCCTTCCTGGATAGCAAAAATCCTAGTGAAATGATAGGAGGCACTTCTCTTCTTTTAGAAGTGCTTGTTCTTGCAAACAACATGAATCTTTCTGGTAAGTAGCTGGTAACCAAAAGTGCAAAGTAACCAATAGCCTGAGATGTAGCACAAAGTCTCCACCTCGACTGCCCAAGAGTAAAATACGAAGAACAATGGGGGCACAAAGTCGTCCCAGGGTCCTTTACACAGGAAACATAAAAAGACAAACACACTAAAGGCAACTGTAGGCAACACAAAGTCTTCTTATAGTTGGCTTCGGGACACCTTCCTTATCACCTCCATTAGCTCTGCTTGTTAAATTGAATAAACAAGAATACATTTAGGAAATAGACATAAGAACAATCTCCTAGAATGATACAAGCTATAACAACATAAAGTCTCAAAGTAACTTGCTTTTTGATTCAAACAAAGAAATATGATGAACAATCTGAGCTCAAAGTCTCAGTAATGCCTTTCAATTTGGGCAAGGTTTTGCTTTTGGTAAAAGAAAGATTTGCTTTAAAATGATACAAGAGATTACATTATATAGAGGCCAAGGGAGGCTTGGCACTTTTTCCCATGGAGTGACCCATACTGTGCATTAATGCCTTGGATGCATTTTTGGTTCTGTTAGGGAGGGCCATGCTAGAGCAAGGTGGCTGCCTTAACTATGGCATGTTGATTCATCTACATTGTCTTCTCCTAAGCTTGAATCACCCATTCCATCATCTACTACCCATGCAGGTGTCCATGTTGCCTTTACGCCAAAGGGGATAAACAGGCTATGCTTTTAATGCTTACAGGCCCCAAAAACCTACCTGGTGGACTGTTCCACCTACTAGAAATAACTCCTGCTGAGTTTCCCTCCTTGTCTCTTCTTCCTTTTGGCCCTAGACTTAAGGTCTTCGAATGCATTTGGGTCTACCTTCTAAGCCTACAATGATCAATTAGACACTTTATTGTTGCAAATTTGACGTATGTGGGTCTTTCATCTTTTGAAGGTTAATGGCTAGTTGGTCATCCTAAATTTGACATTTGCGGGCCTATCATTCTCCTTATCAACTCCTTTGTGTTTTTCTCACTTGTTATGGCCACTTTTCACTGTGACACAGGTGAGGACACATGATAGCATCCACAGCTTTGAAATAAGCTTATTAGAGACTATGTCTCGACATACGACACTTGGTAGCTTCCACTACACTTTGAGGCTTGATCCTTCTTGAAGGGGACTTGCCCTTTGGGGTCTTGAAAAAGGTCCATTTATGTGTGTCGACTATCCTTCATGAGGGTACCTACCCTTTGGGATCATCCAAGTGGCCTTTGGGCTTTAATTCTTTCAGAGGACTATTGTCTCTTTATTTCCTTCAGATAAAATGTCTAAAGGAATTCCTTTAGACAATTTTTTTGAAGGAAATATTTCCTTGGCTCTGTGTCTCTGCATTGAGAGTGCTCCGTCTATGACACGTGATGCATTCCATTGCCTTTAACAAGTGACACTTCGCATCTTTTGCTAGAACAGGCGAGGACACATGGAAGCATCTGCCTCTTTTTGAAACCTTTGAGAGCCCTATGGGAGATGACACATGGCGGCTTTCACTAAACTCTAGAAACACTTACAAAAACATTCAAGACTCATTTTAGCAATCATGTGGATGATGACACTTGTCATGCTCTGCTAAACCTTAGTAACTTTCTTGGGGCCCACCATAGCCCTTATGAAACAAAGAAAGAAATTATGGATGATGACACTTGTCAGCTTCCATCGATTCTTACCAAGGACACGTGGCAGCTTCTGCTCAGTTTTAGCAATCACACAGAGGGTGACACTTGGAGCACTTTGCTTATCCTTTTAGCAACTTGCCTGGGGCTTACCATAATCTTTACTTGATAAGAAACCAAAGGAAGATGTAGCGATTGTTGACACTTGGCAGCCTATGTCGATCTCTATAGATGACACATGGCACGTTTTACTATTTTGAGAAAAAGACATTGAAACCTTTCACAGTTGCCACTTGTCACTTTTCACTATGTTATAAAAGGGATGCATGACATGTTCCACTACTTTGAGATGCAAAACATAATGTGTCTCAGTAGGTGACACTTGGCAGCTTCTGCTCATCCTTTTCTTTTGTGCGCTCCTTTGAACCGTTTGACTGAAACAAACCCTAGAAATGCAAAAGCATCAAAAACTTGTTCTTTCAAAGGAATTTACCTGTTGAAGCCATTTGACGCTTTCAATCTTGTCAATTTCAAGCATGTTGAGTCTGTAGAAACATCTCTACAGAGTCCATAGATTTAAACCTGTAGAGTCCATAGATTTATGAAAAGCTTGAAAAATGAGGAATTTGAAAGCTCAGAACAAATTTTGAAAAGGGAAGAGACAATTTGGTCTATGCAGGGCCAAAATAGTTCAAATGTTGTCCCAAAAATGAGTGACATTTTTTGGGGACAACAATTAGCATCATAATCAGCATAGGTCATAACTATAGCAATAACACAAGAAGGATGTTGCATGAAACATTCATCACACCATTCAAAATCGCTAATTTCATTAATCTAATGAAAATTAGTATCATGTGGGTAAGGAATTTATATCTTTCATTGTGGGCCACTCTATAATGAAAATCCTTGAAATCTCCCATGATTTTATGTAACTTCTCATCCACACTCAAATATTTATTTATTGGCTACTTATTAGGTGCCAAAAATTTCACTTTGCATCTTTTTGAAAGATTTACCATGGCTCTTATATTGTTTTCAATTTGCATAACCATGGAATATGCCTTCCTCAAACTATCTATCACTTTGTCTTTGAGATGGAAATTAGCTTTGCATCAAATGGTTCAAAATATTTAATCAAGAATGTAGCTTCATTGGGCCTCACATTTTTAGGAAGTTTGAGAATAATTTTATTGAATGTACTTTTAGAATCCTATCCACACTCATTATAATGTTTCATTATTTTATCAAATTTATTGATTAAAAATATTTCCTTGGTTCTATCTCTATATTTGAGCTTGAATGCTCACATCATCTCAATCCATAAATCATTTTTTTTATCAATTAGGACATTAAACCAATCCCTATAATATTCCCCTAAATTATGAATAAATAGTAACATCCTCAAACATAATTTTGTAATCATCAGGGATATTAATTAATTTCCTCAAGTGTTTTTCCCCTGAGATCATATTATTCCCTTTAAACTCAGTAAATATCTTTCTTATATTAGTGGGAAACTCATTCGAATATCCTTGCATCTCAAAGAAATTAATTTTTTTTATATCTATTAGCTCTAAAAAAAGGATGAGTAGGTATTACATTTAATTAGCATTACTTACATTATTTCCAAGTATATTTCCAACTCTTGGTTGACTGAATAATGTGACAGGGATGAACTAATCAATGGGAAAATTGTGATTTAAAAATACATAAGACTGAGTAGAAGTCGAGGTACAAGATCAAGGATTTTCCTCAAAATTTTTTACTCAGTGAACAAAGGAAAATACTATGACAATCTCTTTACCTCTTAAACAAAGGAGAATAGAAAAGGATAAAGTCTTGTTTAGGGGATATGAAATTAAGATCAACTAATAAATTTGAATAGGGATTGATCTTTGGAACTAATTGGTTTATCAAATGGATCATAACAGTCAAATGAAGATGAATGGTTTTCATTTAAATCTCGTTATCATTGTTTAATGTGGTACTGGTAGTATTAATAGCAGTAAGACAATTAAATTGAGAATGAGAAGAAATCCCTGACACTTATAGATGTCTCAACACTTTTCTCCCTTTGGTGAAAATTTTCTAATAGGCAATTCTGAATGCAACTTCTTAGAAGGATCTTCCCTGAAAGCAAATGTAAGTCCTCTATCTAACAAACCTAAAGCCTTAAGGTATAAAAACATAACAATTTAAAATTCAACTAGAACTTAACAAATTCATAGGTTGATTTGGTTCATGACCTTAATGTATTTTCCAATACCTCAAATGTGTACCCAAATTTGAATGATATACTTCATATCTGAGCTATTAACTAAAATAATTTAATTGGCAGAGTGTACAAGATACAATAAATGAGTTCATTCATAATGCCCATGAACTGTGACTGATAAAAAACCAAAAATAAATATTGGATATCCTTAAAATATAATAACAACTAAGAGATCAACACTAACTTTTTGAATCTCAAGTTTACACCTTCAAAGGTCCTTATGAAAATAAGATAAAGGGTGCCAATTTCATTATAGTTTGGCTCCAATTACTCATCCTTAAAAGTTAGATACAACCTAAGGAAAGTTAATAAAGGTGACCTACTCTCTACTCTTTTGGACCTACTATACCAAGGGGAGATATCCTAAAACAATCTAAAATGTAAATTCAAAGCCTAATAGGATCTATAGAATGCAAATCTAAATGGTAGACATGGCCACTATGATATTTTGACACATTTTTTGTCACTAGAAAAATAATCACAGGCTGTTGAGAATATAGACAAAGATTGATTGAGATTAATGTGAATAAATACATATATAACTTTCAAGATGAGTATTCATAGTTTTAAATTCACACATAAAGCTGAGTTAACAAATATGAACTAGAATGATTGAAATGCAAAACTCTATGGAATATATAAATTGAAAATATATCTCATAGGAAAAATTACTAAAAAGGAATATAAAAATGTGAGCAATCAATTATGTTTAGATCCTTCCTTCCATTAGGACATGGAGTTTTCTTAGATCTTAAATTAACATATTAGTAAGAGACATAAAAATTTACATAATTATTGTAGACTCTTACATTTAATTCAAACACATAAAAAAACAACCGACATGGATATTTTTGTTATTCATAAAGGTGATGCATCAAAAACCATTGAGAACAAATAAAAGATAAAATTATTTAAAATAAATAGTATGATTACACATCAAACCATTGAAATTACACAAGGATTTTCACAATTCCTCTACTTGGCAAGATCACACATCAAGCCCCATAGCTTCATGAGAAAATCACAATGTATAACTTCAACTAATTACAAAAGTTTACTAAATTTTTTGAATATTCACCACTCATTGAATTATATAAGGCTCTCACTAAAAGGACAAAAAAACTCAAATCAACTCAAACCTTAAAGACCATTTTTTTCCATAGCTAAAAGACCAAGATGAAGGAAACTAACATTATTTTCCTCCATAATAATCCATGCACAGTCACATCAATGAAATAAGAGAGGATTGATGTATGCATTAGGGTGAATATCACTCTCAACTAAACATTGTTCATTATTTTTAAAGCATGTATTACTCAAATAATTCCATTGGGCATTAAGTAAAAAGTGGCCTCACATCTTAGGTGCACTAAAGAATAAGCCACTTATGATCACATAAAATTAGATAAAACACCTAAAAAAACTAAGAACAAGTTATACGAAGTACATATTTTAACCTCAAATAAACATAATGATCAATTTGATAATCTAATAAAATGCCTCCTGGATCATGTGTAATAACATGAAATTAGGAGAAGGATAAAATGGGGTAGAGCTTGTGACACTTGACACAAAATCTTAGTTTTTTGGAAGCAATCACCAAGCATGAAGGAGGATGTAAAGACTGCTCAAATTTTCTCGGTGGGATAATTTAGGACACTTAGCAGCCTCTACAATTATCTGTGCACCCAATTATCATTTTAATTTAGGTGATCACTCCATTCTAATTATTATTGATTCACCATTATATGCAAAATAATTGATAAATTAAAGTGTGAATAGGTTTGTAATTTAACATAAATTACCAACAAACTTGATACCATTGTGTAGGCACTAAATATACCTTTACAATGAGACCAACCACACCCAACAATTGAGTTGTATAGCTTGAGTTATGTTTCAAAATAATCCCCCTATAGTTTTTTTATAATGTTCTCTATGGTTAAAAGTTGAGCGATTGACATGGAGATACCCCTAAAATTATGGCAACTATAATTTTAGTGAAAAATAACATATTTACCATCCACATGGGACCATATTGTAGACTCAATCTCTTAGAGTTCATAGGCATGCTTTATTTTTTATGTTACTATGTCTAATCAACCTAAGGCACATGGAGGTTACTTATTGGCCATGGGGTCACATGGTTCACATAGATATGTAATATATTGAATGTACCTATGTAATCTCATGGATGTGTGGCCTATTTTATATCTCCAAATCAAAATTATCACATTTATCTTTCTCCCTTTTTATTTTTTTCTGGCGATGTGACACAATGTGAAAACTAACATGCCTTTGCATACCTCCATGTTTGTCATTTCTAATGACCCATTTTCCATTTTTGATGAGTGAGAGGTAGCATATATTCATCGATCATAGATTTGTAAGTCCCATAGAACACCTCATTCAATTTATTTTTCATTAGCCATTATGAACTTTTAATGTAAATGCATTAAATTATATGCTCATATTTTACCAATTTTGAGATTTGGCAACCTTTCAAATTCCCACTTATCATTGCCACATTGGATGGGCATGTTTAATTTTCCTTACTAAGTTTTGAACCTTCACTTTATCATGTATAATATAAATAAAATGCATAGAAACTTTTCATCATGCCATGTTAGAGACACGTGGCATCATCTAATTTGTCACATAGCATGAACTTCATGGAGACATTCCAATACTTCAACTACACCGACCACAACTTGTGGACCCATGAATTTATTAAATCCGCTTCATATTCTTTGATATTTATGACCTTTTAATTTTTACTTTTCCTTGCATTCCCCCTCATAGTTTTCCACATTGTGGCCTTCTATTGGCCATGGCTCAAAGTATTGAAGTGTTATTTTGTGTTTTAGGTGGCCACAATGATTTTCATGGATGTGTTAGAATATTCAATATATATATATATATAGTGTTTAATACCTTTTATGACCAAAAATTACAATCCACCCACATTGTTTTCCTTGCACCAAAGTTTGAATTGAGGACCTCTTAGGTGGAAGACCAACATAGTGACAAAGTGTGTAGTGAATTAGACTAGAGCTATAAGTGATATAATAAAGACTCGAAAGAGCCTTTGAATTTTTTTGAACCATGGAGTAGAGTGTTAAATTGGCCATGTGATTTAACCATTAATATAGCGAGGCAAACTTAGACTTGAAAAATATATTAGAGTGGCCAAAGGTAGAGTTTAGGCTTTAGGTATAAGGAAGTAGCCACTTGAAAAAGAAAATTGAAGTGAACTAAAATTATGTAACGCTTAAATGGACATGAATGATTATTATTATTATAAATAAATCTTAAAAATTGGTATATATTAGATTATCCACCACAAAAATTTAAGTTTCAAAACTATTATTGTGCAACCAATTAATGTAGTCAAGCCCTAGGCTTAGCTATAGTGTAAATTAGACCAAAAACATAATTAAGGACACAAGTGTAAATAAAATTGAACCAGATGTGTAAATAAAAATGGGAATTTTGGCTAAGGGAAAAGATAATTCTTGTGACATGGGTAACATAAATCTTATATAGGATACCAAAAAAATTGTGATGAAAATCACTGAGCACCTTGTGAAAGTAGCCAAAATCACATGTCAACCTTTGAAATCCCTCAAAATATCTACATTGTTCATAGAAGGATCCCAAATTGTCATGGGCTATTTTGCATACTAACAATCTTATGAGGGGGAAAGGATTGTATATGCTAATTTCAAAATCAAATCTTGATGTCATTAAAGTGAACATCTCAAAATGGTGGATTATTGTGGACAAGGATTAATTTAGTGAATCAGTTTAGTATAGAGATATTATATATTATTTTAAAATATAATATTTCTTCCTTATTTAATCAAGTCACAATGAATAATTCTTAAAATATCTACCCAAAGAGATGTGTTGACTGGAAAAAGGGTTAGCAAAGAGAAATCATAAAGTCATTCTCATAAGATGTGTCAATTAGGATGAAGTGTTTAAGCTTATTAGATAATTCCATGATGGATTGTGTGGAGGCAACTATGCAATAAAATTAAAATCCCATAAATTTATTAGATCTATATATTGGTGGCCTTCATTTGTTAAAAATGTCACTTAAATGATCAAAAATTGTGATTCATGTTAGAAGTTTATTAGGATAATGAAAGAGTCTATGGATTTCCCTCTTTGTTGGTCTAAGTTTTTCCAGCTTGAGATTTTACCTACATGATTTTTAGTCAACTTGTTTAGGGTTTTTAAGGTCATTAGGGAAAATACACTTAATATGTATTCTAATTATGAGTTGAGGTGTACCTTTTTATTGACTCAATCTCTCATTATATAATGTACCTCCTTTGTATTAATTGGCTAATCAACTAATGAACTAATATGAATCTCACTTTTGCTTTGCATTGCTCTCACCTACTCTTAGGGTTTCATGTAGTTTATGACATTCAAAGATATTGGAGTGATCTGACATGGTATTAGAGAACTAATTTGATGGATGTTTTGTCATTTTTTAAATCCTTAGTAAGATATTTCCTGCATGCATTCTTGTTATTTTTCTTGATTTTCAATAGTTTCATAGGTCTGGTGGGATTTGGTGGAAATTCATGAAAACTATATATTTGAAGTGTCTAATCACAAAATAGATAGTGCCATCATATTTAGAAGGCATCAAAACTCTAAAATTAATTGTAAACATGACCTAGATTCATGATAACAATTTTTGGCCATATTTGGAGGGTTTTAAGGCTTTGTTGGTGGTTTCACACATATCTATACATTGGGATTTTCAAATTAGGGAACAATTTTAGGGTTTTTCTAAGTTTTTTGAGTTCTCAAATGAGTCTTTCTTAGTTTTTAGATAAACCATACCAAATCTATAGTTTTTTGGGTTTTCCAATTTTTGTAGAAATTTCAAACCTTACAGGCAGTTTTGGCATTTTTCCAAACTTAACCAGACTTCTAGTGTTGGGTTTACAATTGTAGTTGGATAATCACCCTTTGATAAAATTTTCATGATTTTTAGACTTTAGTAGGTGGGAAAATACTGAGTGTCAAACATTTGACTTAGTGGAAAAAAGGACCCCTTTGGACATGAGCACAGATGAAAACCAAAAGGTCATCAGACATTTGGGTATCTACATGCAAGGTCAACAGAACCCAACATCTATCCAAGTAGACTTTAGATCTTGATACCTACTTAATAATGCTCAAAATTTCAATAATGTGCTTGATACACCATCAGATCCCACTGAGTGCATAAACATCATTTGGATCTTGACACACTTGTATGCATAATGATCAAACCCTGAGACTTGTGCAAGCACTATTGTTAGACTCTATCCCTCCTACATGAAAAAATCATAAGTTTTAACCACTATAAAAACACCCTACGAGTTTCATCCACCCCTTTTGCATGTTGTGACATCTAGGAGATCATCAAATTTAATTAGGTGAAGAGTGTTACTATTCATTTAAAATTTAGAGGCATTTTTTTGATGATGTCACTCCCAAATCAATCAAAAGAGGGAGCGGGAGCACTCACAAAAGGTATTAGCCCCTTGGTATAATGTAAATAATCCCTTAGTCACTTCCAACCTAAAAACAATTAACTTTTACTCAAAAGTGGTTTAAATTTTTCTTTGAGAAGTTAATGCAAAAAAAATCTTTTGGAGAAGTTTATTAAAAAAAATCCATCTCTATTTCCACCCAAAACTTTCCATGCAAGTAGAATTTTGAACATGCATAACTTTTGACCTATAGATCAGATTTGAGTGTCATATTATTCAAAAGTGCTTGTTTTTTTGTGATTTACACATTGGTGATCATATTGGGCTCACTATATCTCTGTTTAAACCAAATATTGTACACTCTTGGATGCATTATTAACTAATCTCAATGTCCCTCCAATTCTTTCATATTTACGAATAAATTATTCAAGATGCATTCTTGATTGTGCCAAAAATCTATATGAGCATGTTTGTATTTAAAACTTTAAGGGGGGGTCACTCTAATAGTTTTGAGGGGGTATTGTGTGATTTTTATTTTTATATTCTTTTCTGTATTTCTTCTTTAATTTTTGCAATAATCTCTTTTTTTACATCATGGATTGCTAGTCATTTTCACCTCTTATGCCATTCAATTATCATGAATAGAAAAACAATGTGCTACTTGCTCTAAAAAAGTAAGGATTTTATAGGACAATTATGAATGAGGAAATAAAACCTATAGTAGATGTAGAGAAAAATAAATGGTTTAATAGATGTGATGAAGCACATGGTTTTCTTAGTTTGTGTATTTATCTTAACTTACATTTTCACATTGAAGTTTATAAAACACCTAATGAAGTATGAACCACACTAAAAAAACTCTTTGAAAAGTAGGATGTGATGAGAGGTCATGAACTAGAGAATGAACTCATCAATTTGATCCTAGGTAACTTTGACACACTATGACATTTGTTCACTAAGTTTAAATCTTTAGGTTGTACTTAAAAGAATGTGGAATAGATAAGTAATATGATCGATGTGTTTCATCTATACTCTCAAAATTGGGTCCATATTATTTTGTATTTGTGTCTACTTTTCATGCTATAAAAATTATTCTTAGAGTTTCATGGAATATGCCTTCTTTAGATACCTTTATTACCGACTTGTATTGGAAGCAAGATAAGTTGGTACATATGGGTACATTGAAGTCTAAAAAATCTCATGCACTTTTTTCTAATAAAGAGAAGGCTTCAAACAATAGAGAGAAGAAATTGAACAAAAATGATTAAGATAAGGATGTAAATCCTCCCACCTAGAACTCAAACGATGACACCTATTCTTCTAGTTTTAATCCTAAGAAAGATAAGATCAAATCTCAGTTTTGATCAGGAAATCATGATGAAATTAAATCAATAAGAATAAAATTGAACAACTGATGAAGGTGATTGAGAATCACAATATCAGTGCCACTGATTCTACCAATTAGAGTTCATCAACTCATGAATCCTCTAAAGCAATGACCATGGTAAATAAAAGGTAAAAGATAATGGTAAGGGGAAAGCAAAGGGCAAGGCCCTAGTTAAATTTGTACTTTTGGCTCCTAAATGGGTCATTTACTCTCATGATTCACATCACATGGAATCTTCACAAATAGAGTTTAGTTACTTGAAACCATGTGACATGTCCCCTATACAAATGGGTGATGACACTTCTAAGAAGGTTTTTGAGAAAGGGTCTATTGAAGTAAGTGGTGGAACATTTAATAATGTTCTAAGTGTTCCCTCACTTTAAATTAATAACTTATTAGTTTACCAAATCACTCACCTTGGTATAAGCATGCAAGTTGAGTTCCCTCCAGATTCAGTGTAGTTAGAGAGATACACAATTATTCTATTATTGATTTTGGTTCAGATTTGAGCATAATAAACAAAAAATTTGAATATATAGAGAAGAAATATTTTATCACACCATAATAATATTCTACTATATTATTGCATATGAGTGATTAAAATTATATAGGAAAACTATTTTCTATAATTAGGGAGATACAATCTTCATAAATCTCTCACTTGACTCCCTATTATAACTCACAAACCTATAAGCATAATATTGTGGTAACAATATTATGATTATTAGATATATTCTACCCAAATATAACTAACTCACACAAAATACTATTTACCTCTTGATAAATATAAAATTTAATTGATAATGTAAAATATAATCCCTAACATTCTCCCCTTAGTTTTTACATGGTGCAAAAACATTCACACTATCACCTACAGTATGCTCACCCCTTGTAGCTATTGGAAATATTGTCATTGATGTCAAAGGTCTAGCATTATTGGTGATAAAGGCCCCATTGCATTTAATGTTGTTTTTAATAAATATATCTTGGCTAATATGAGTTAATATTTATTTAATATTAATGAATATATTTTTGGTTGCATATGAGACAAAAGAAGTGCCCATGGAGAAGTCGAAGAGCCACGGGGTAAAGACAAAAGAAGGATGGGATGCATTTTCCCATGAAGAGTCATCTTGGGGAATACCAAGAGTCACCAAGTGAAGACAAAAGAGCAAGAGCATAATTTCTCATGAAGGGACACTTTAAGGAATACAAAAAGTCACCAAGATGAGGACAAAAGATGGAAGGACGTTTTTGGTCATGAAGGGTCACCACATGATTTTTCAAAGGCTTGAATATGAATGGTCATACAAGTTTGGCACCATTTTCCATGAGGATTGAAGGGTCATAAAGGGGGAAGGCCAAAGATCATTTGGAAAGCTATAAATAAAGGCTTGAGAAGCCATTTGTAATATGGAAGATAGAGGTTGATTTGATATTGTAATATCTAGCTTAGAAGAGCAATTGTGAGAGATGAATATGATTTGTATTTGTTATATCTAGCTTAGAAGAGCAAAGGTGAGAGAGAGGAAAGAGATGTTGTATTGATCTATCATTTGTTGAGATAGAAACATTGAGAGATAGGTGTGTGGTATACACAAAGGGGTTGGTGCTCATTTGGGTTGGTGCTCACGAATTGTTGCTGGGTTAGTGCTCAACAAAGGGGTTGGTGTTTCTGTGGGTTGGTGCTCATGAATTGTTGTTGGGTTGGTGCTCGACAAAGGGGTTGGTGCTCATGTGGGTTGGTGCTCATGAATAGTAGCTGGGTTGGTGCTTGGCAAAGGGGTGTGGTGCTCTTGTGGGTTGGTGCTCATGAATAGTAGCTAGGTTGGTGCTCAACAAAAGGGTATGGTGCTCCTACAAGCTTGGCTTGTGAATATTGTTTGGGTTTGTGCTCGTTCATATACTTGAGATTGTTCTCCATGGTTTTTCCCACATTCAGTTTTCACGTTATATCTGGTGTCTCTCTCTATCTTGTGTGGTGTTTATTGTTTGAGTTTTATTGCATATCTTGAATGTTTGATTAAGTGAAATTTGGTTAAAGAAAAGTTTTATAAGATATATGATATATTGATTCACCCCCCTCTCAGTATATCTCGTTAAAGAAAAGCATAAGATGGCCAAGCAGATAAAGAAGGAGAATCAAGAGTTAAAATTTATGGTTGAGGCTCTTAAGGAATAGGTGTGTATCTTAGATTCTAAGTTGGCTATAGAAGTAAAAGAATATAAGATATTTATTCAGGATCTTAAGAATCAGTTAGAGGTTGCAAATTCAATTTTAACATCAAAAGAAGAGTGTAATTAGTTGAAGGATGAGTTAGGTTCTTTAAAGGATAATCATGAGAAGCTTATAATCAAGGTTGAGAAAGATCATGAAATATTGGTCAAAGGAAAGAAGGATGCAGGTTTTGAAGGCAAATCAAAGAAGTCGATCAGGCAGCCCAATGCTTTCAAGTTTTCAAATTCTTTTCATGGCCATTGTTTTGTTTGTCATCATGTTGGTCATAGGGCAAGAGACTGTATGAGGAGAAGCAATCAGTCAGAGGGAGATCTTAGTCACATTCAAGAAAAAGGTATGAGAAATATTGTTTGTTTTTGTTGTCATAAGGTTGGCCATATTGCTAAATTATGTCCAAAACAAGTAAAGAGATCTTCAAAGTATGTCAAAGGTTACAGAGCCCCTAAAAGATATGAGAAAAGTCAAATTAAGGTTTGGAGACCTAAAATTTTAAAGGTTGATTAGGTTGAGCTCAAGAATGAAAATGAATTACTTGCTATAGTAGATAAAGATTCAGATAAGAAAGATTGTGTAGAATCTCTTGTTACATTTGAGCATGAGCTTTGTCAAGATAAGATAGTTGCAAAAGTTGAGAAAAAGAAAAATATCATAAATGATAAGGTTAGTAAGTCAAAAAGGTAGACATGCTTAAATGGATTCTAAAAGAAAAACACAAGAAGATCAAGGAAGAAACAAAGGAGATGTGGGAATCTCCTAAGATTTATTTCTAGAACCCTTTGTGTGGGGTGTCTCTTCTAGGCTTTGTTAGGAACTTACAGCACAATTGATTACTTTTGTATAAGCAACTAAATATGGAATTGAACCAAAAATAATAAGTAACTAGAAATTAGAAATAACAAATAATAGGAGATACAAGAAACAACCAATCTTGCATTAAACTCTTCCAGAATACAATGAAGAAATCTCACTCTTCCCACACCTCTTGGGTGTATAGTATTTCTCTCAAGAGTTCTCTCTCTCTCTCTCTCTCTCTCTCTCTCTCTCTCTCTCTCTCTCTCTCTCTCTCTCTCTCTCTCTCTCTCTCACACACACACACACACATTCAATTACAATCAACTCAATAACCGAGTTTTTATTCCCTTGCTTACCAAGCAGACCTTCTTGATCTTGCACACTTGCAGATCTAACTAGTCTTGCTTACCATGTAGATCTTCCCTGATCTTGCACACCCTGTAGATCAACTGATCTTACACTTGAGGATATAATCCTTCTTCATCCTCTATTACAATATAGCCCCATGGGTCTCTTAAATAGGATCCAAGGCATACAATATTTAGAAACATAGACTCAAGAATAAAATTAGTCTTTACATGCAAACGCCCTGTCCTCCTAAAATTAAAACAAATATAATTTTGTAAATGCATGCAAATGCACACACACAAGTGACCGACGCCGATCGCTGTCAGTTTGCATATGACCGACGTTGGCCAATCCCTGATCGATGTTAGTTAGTTTTGATCCATGCCTGACCGATGTCAGTGATACTACTGATGCCAGTTACTGGTTAAGCCCAACAACCTCCACATTTGCATAACAGTGAAGCTTTTAGCTCCACAACTCAATAATCTCCCACTTGGAGATAAATAACTACACCTATATTTGTACAGCAACGTCCTCTGTCTTGTTTCTCCCTTTTCAAGTTCAATCTTGAAGACCAACAAAAGTTGAATGAAGATTCAACTTCTCCTTTTTTACCAGCTTTGTCAACATATCTGCAGGGTTCTTATCCGTATGGATCTTTTCCAGCTTCAATTGTCCATCCTCCAATACCTATCGAATGAAGTGGTACCTAAGCTGTATATGTTTGGTTCTTGAATGAAAGGCTGAATTCTTTGTCAAATGAATTGCACTTTGACTATCACTGTACAGTCTGCAACTCTCTTACTCCTTTCCCAACTCTTCCATGAACTGAGTCATCCAAATCATTTCCTTGCTAGCCTCTGTGACTGCAATGTATTCTGCCTCTGTAGTAGAGAGGGCAATAACCTTCTACAACTTTGAAATCTAGCTAACCGTCGTTCCACCAACAGTGAACACATATCATGTGGTGCTTCTCTTGCCATCCAAGTCACCTGCCATATCTGAATCTACATACCCATGTAGAGAAGTGTTTGACCCTGCATATCATAAATATCTGTTGCTGGTCCCTCTCAAGTATCTGAGAATCCATTGAATTGCTTTTCAGTGTTCCTTTCCTAGATTGGCCATAAACTTGCTGACAACTCCCACTACTTGGGCAATATCAGGTCTAGTACATACCATTGCATATATCAAGCTCCCAACTGCTGAAGCATATGGAACTATGCTCATGTAATCAACCTCATCATGTGATTTAGGACACTGTTCTTTGCTCAACTTAAAGTGTCCAGCCATAGGTGTGCTTACCAGTTTTGCATTCTGCATATTGAACCTCTCCAACACCTTATTCACATAATCCTCTTGAGACAAAATCAAACTGTGATTTTTCCTTTCTCTTTTAATACTCATGCCAAGGATTTTCTTTGCTACTCCTAAATCCTTCATGGCAAATGTATGAGCTAATTTTACCTTTAGCTCAGTAATTTCTTGCATGTGTGAACCTGCAACAAGCATATCATCTACATACAACAACATGATAATATAACTACCATTATCCAATCTAATAAAATAAACACAATGGTCAGATTGACATTTACTAAAGCCATGCTTTGTCATAAACTTGTCAAACCTCAAATACCATTGTCCTAGAGTTTGTTCAAGACCATATAACCTGCCCTTCTGTCTCACCTGTCCATTCTCTCCTTTCTTTAACCTATGAATCCATTCATCTTTTAGTGCTTTTTTTTTGGCTGGCAACTCAACCAAATCCCACATTTGGTTCTCTTCCAAGGAATCAATTTCCTCATTCATGCCATGCTCCCACTATTTCCTAGATTTTACCTGTATTGCCTCATCAAAACTTTTTGGTTCTCCACCATCAGTGAGCAACACGTAGTATAAAGAAGGGAAATAATGAATTGGAGGTTTACTTACCCTTACAATCCTCCTTATGGGTGTTTGAGACTCATTCACAGCTTGCTGTCCACCCAAATTTCATTCAAACAGTGACCGATCGCGGTCATCTCTCAGTCTACACCCAATCGATGTCGATTCCATGTGACCGACCTGACCGACGTCAGTTTCCACCTACCCGACATCACCAACTTTGGTCTCCATTAGACCGACATCAATTCTTGCCAAATTGACGTTGGTTCTCACCTAACCGACATCGGTAACTATGTTTTCCTGTGAGTGATGATTTTTACCCGCGAGCTCATTGTGGATCATAACCTTGTCTAAATCAACACTACCCTACTTAGAATTATTCAGCCTCTTGAGCTGATCTCTGTCCATCATCTTCTCTTTGAAAACCAAGGCTTTCCAGTTCTTAGAAGTGTCAAAAACATCAGATTTCCTCTTTATGCAATAAACCCATACCTTTCTAATAGCATCATCAATGAAAGAAACATAATACTGTGATCCTCCAATAAAAGCTACCTGAGCTGGTCCCCACACGTCTATGTGAACAAGCTCCAACTTGTGCTTCTTCTTTGTTGACCCAGTCTTGAGAAACCTTACTTTCTTTTATTTTCCAAAAATACAATGCTCACAGAACTCTAGATCTATGCTTTTCGAATCTGAAAGATTATCTTTTGACTTAAGAACATGCATTCCCTTTTCACTCATGAGACCAAGCCTATAGTGCCACATCTTTGCATCTACATCTGAAGTAGATAAAATAGAAGGAGAATAATCAGTAACATAAGTAGATAGATAAAGTGTACCTACTCTCTTACCTCTAGCTAATACAAGTGCACCCTTGGAAACTTTCCAAGATTCAGTTGTGAGAGTTACTGTGCAACCCTCATCACCTAACTTTTCTACAAAAATCAGATTCCTCTTTAGGATGGGTACATGCATGACATCCTTCAACACCCATGTGTTGCCATTCTGCAATTTCAGCTGCACTTTTCTTTTGCCAACAATTTGACAAGGCTCATCATCCCCTAAATAAACTTTTCCAAAATCTCCATGGACAGAATCATTGAAAAATTCTCTATTTGGGGTTGCATGGAAAGAGGCACCAGAATCTAAAACCCAAGATTCTACTTTATTATTCAAAGAAAATATAAGAGCATCCTGTGCAACAATACCTGCAACTTTTGCTTCCTTATTACCTTCTTGTTGATTTTCTTTGTTATCCTTCAACCAACAATCTTTCTTTACATGCCCTTTCTTTCCACAATTCCAACAGATTATACCTCCATTTTTGGATTTGGATCTCCCTCTCATCTTTGACCTTTATTTCCTTTGCTTGCCATTCTCTCTTTGCCTTCCCCTACTTTCAATACTTAAAGCATTACCTGATGTTTCTCTTGTGCTTTTCCTACAAATTTTTTCATTCAAAATTACACTAACAACATCATCAACTTTCAAGATATTTGAAACAGATGCAGTATTGCTAACTGCCATTACCAAGCTGTGCCAGCTTTCAGGTAAAGAGCATAATATTAAGAGAGCCTTAATTTCATCATAAAAACTATTTTGATTGAATTTAACTGATTTGTAATTTCATGAAAATCATTAAGATGACTATATATAGATCCACCTTCCTACATTTGCAAACTAAATAATTGCTTCATAAGATATACCTTATTCGAAGCTGAGGGTTTTTCATATAAGTTTGCCAGAGTATCCATTAACTCTACCGTTGTCTTTGCCTGTGATAAGTTAAAAATCACAGAAGATGCCAGGCTCAACCTTATAGATCTAAGAGCCTTTCTATCAAGAACATTCCATTCTTCATCTTGCATATATGTGGGCTTACTTGAAACTCCACCCAATGGTAAAAATAGATCTTTTTGATACAGATAATCTTCTATCTGCGTCCTCCATAATTGATAATTCTTGCCATTGAATTTCTCCATTCTTAGCTTACTTTTTTTTGCCATTGCTTTGCTCCCACTCAAACATAAACCCCTGTGAGTGACCTGTAATCAACAAACACTAACCCACTCTGATGAACCTTGTAAGTGAACCAAGCTCTGATACCACTTATTAGGAACTTACAACACAATTGATTACTTTTGTATAAGCAACTAAACACTGAATTAAACCAGAAATAATAAGTAACTAAAAATCAGAAATAACAAATAACAGGAGATACAAGAAATAACCAATCTTGCATTAAACTCTTCCATAATACAATGAAGAAATCTCACTCTTCCCACACCTCTTGGGTGTACAGTATTTTTCTCAAGAGTTCTCTCTCTCTGTCTCTCTCACAATCAATTACAATCAACTCAATAAATGAGTTGTTATTCCATTGCTTACCAAGCAGACCTTCTTGATCTTGCACACTTGCATATCTATCTGGTCTTGCTTACCATGTAGATCTTCCCTAATCTTGCACACCCTGCAGACCAACTAATCTAACACTTGAGGATCTAATCCTTCTTCGTCCTCTATTACAATACAGCCCCATGGGTCTCTTAAATAGGATCCAAGGCATACAATAATTAGAAACACAGACTCAAGACTAAAATTAGTCTTTACATGCAAACACCTTGTCCTCCTAAAATTAGAACAAATCTAATTTTAGAAACGCATGCAAATGCACACACATAAATGATCGACGTTGGTCGCTGTCGGTCTGCATATGACCGACGTCGACGGATCCCTGACCGATGTCGGTCAGTTCTAATCCATGCCTGATCGATGTTGGTGATACTGTTGATGCCAATTACTGGTTAATCCTAACAACCTCCACATTTGCATAATAGTGAAGCTTTTAACTACAGAACTCAACAGGCTTCAAGGAGACACTCTTAAGAAAAATTGAATCGTGGTGGATGCTTTTGGGTCTTGGCTATGTTGCATGACAAGAAGGTGAGTTGGCAGATTAATTTGTATATCTTTTGAGGGAATAGATTTTTGAATAAAATTTTGCATCAGTATTATGGTTTGAGGCAAATAGAATGATTCTTGCATATGCAGTGTGTAAAAGTTTTAAAGTGTTTCAAATGATTATGGTCACAAGAAAGTAGAATGTTGAAAAAGAGCTAATAGTTTTAGAAAGAAGGAAAAGAATACTCATGCAGATTCAATGAAGAAGGATCAGAGTTTCAAAGCTCCATTCATCAAGAAGAAGGATCAGAGTTTCAAAGCTCCATTCATCAGGAAGAAGGTTTAGACATGTTCATGGTAGAAGAAACAACTTGAAGATTCTATGTTGGTGCAAATAGTTTTGCATGTAAGAAATAAAGATCAGCCATGGTTCGTTGATAGCGGATGTTCGAGGCATATGACAAGAGATAAGAGTAAAGAAGATCAATGGTGGCATAGTGAAATTTGAAGATAAAACCACTGCCAGGATAGTTGGAAAAGGTATTTTAAGTTTGGATATTAGTAGAACCAAAGCTAAGAATGTTTTGTAAGCATAATCTATTGAGTGTAAGTCAAATATGTGATCAAGGATACACCTTAAAGTTTCATGCAAATGGTTGTGAGATTAGAAGGAAATATTCAAATGAGTTGAATACAGATTCTCAAAGGATAGGCAATGATTTATCAGATATCTTCTCAAAGGCATGATCAAAGGACACATTCAAAGATCTATGAGAGGAGTTGGGAGTAATTTCTATTACTTCCTGCCATTGATGTTCAACATCAATTGAGGGGGAGCTAAGTGTTAGCTCCAAGTAGGACCTTTGCCATTGATGTCAAAGGGGGAGAATAATAGGTACAGGTACAGGTGTAAAAAATAGGTACAGGGAATAGGTATAGGTTGCTACAGTTTGGGGGAGTTACTGTATGTTTTTAGATGACAGTATGTGCAGGTGATAGGATGTGGCAGTTTCAAGATTGAGGTTACCATCAATGACAAAGGGGGAGATTGTTGGAAATATTGTCATTGATGTCAAAGGTCTAGCATTATTGGTGATAAAGGCCCCATTGCATTTAATGTTGTTTGTAATAAATATATCTTGGCTAATATGAGTTAATATTTATTTAATATTAACGAATATATTTTTGGTTGCATTTGAGACAAAATAAGGGCCCATGGAGAAGTCGAAGAGCCACGGGGTAAAGACAAAAGAAGGATGGGACACATTTTTCCATGAAGAGTCATCTTGGGGAATACCAAGAGTCACCAAGTGAAGACAAAAGAGTAAGGGCACAATTTCTAATGAAGGGACACTTTAAGGAATACGAAAAGTCACCAAGATGAGGACAAAAGATGGAAGGATGTTTTTGGTCATGAAGGGTCACCACATGACTTTTCAAAGGCTTGAATATGAAGGGTCATACAAGTTTGGCACCATTTTCCATGAGGATTGAAGGGTCACAAAGGGGGAAGGCCAAAGGTCATTTGGAAAGCTATAAATAAAGGCTTGAGAAGCCATTTGTAATATGGAAGATAGAGGTTGATTTGATATTGTAATATCTAGCTTAGAAGAGTAATTGTGAGAGATGAATATGATTTGTGTGTTATTAGGTTGTGTTCCTGCCTTATGTTAAGAGGTGCATATGTGTGATACAACTCTGTCTCATATACTATGTTATCACCATAGGGATCATATTCAAAGGGGTCATTTATAACAATTTTATCATAATCTAGACTATACATAGCTCTATTGCATGTAAATTGAGGCATGGTTAAATCGGTGTTGCTTGTCTTTGAGAATGATTGGTTTAATGTGTCAAACTTTGGAATTTGTCTTATAGTGCACTTTACTTGAAAACTAACAATCAATACTTGGTCTAAACTATCACTAAAACACTCTAGATCTTTAAAATAAATGGTCAACAAAGTAAAATTTGGATATGGTCTTGGAAAATGGTCTAAGAAAACTTGAATCTTGGAATAAAAATTGGAACTTGATCAGGCACATAAGACTTTAACTATATGAAAAACACACTAATGTCTAGGTCTAGGCACATGAAATTTTGAAACCAAATGGTAAACAAATTAAGGTCTAAGCAAATGAAATTGATCTCGGCACTTGAAATTTCAACTAGGTCTTGGAAAAAAAATTGGTCTAGGCACATGAAATCGGTCTTGAAAACTAGGTCTTGGAAACAAACTTGGTCTAGGTAAATAAAAACTTGATCTTGGCA
The DNA here is from genome assembly GCA_037957365.1 of Torreya grandis. Classification (NCBI taxonomy): domain Eukaryota; kingdom Viridiplantae; phylum Streptophyta; class Pinopsida; order Cupressales; family Taxaceae; genus Torreya; species Torreya grandis. The sequence goes on from JARHVA010001058.1 coordinate 1,130,899, forward strand.
CATGAAACTTCTAACTAGGTCTAGGCAAATAAAATTGGTCTTGGCACATGAACTCGATCTTGGCACGTGAAAATTCAACTAGTTCTTAGAAACAAACTTTAGTCTAGGCATATGATAACTTGTTCTCCATATGTGAAACTTTTTAGAAATAAACTTAGTCTAGGCATGTGAGATTGAAACTACTCTTAGGTCTAAGGCTCCTGATTTGAAACAAAATGCACACTTGGTCTAGGTAGAATTTGGAAACATGGAAAAATGTAATCTCAGTCTAAAAGGGAACTTTTTCTAGGTGAAGGTATTCAACCAAACTAAAAATTGATCTAAGTTACACAATCTCAACAGAAAAAGGTGCTTGTAGGCAAGACTCGAGTGTAAACGAATCACCTTTAGATCTGAACTTTGAAAGATGGATTTCTAACTTTGGTTTGTAAGACTTGTATTTTCAAACAAGCAAATGGTCGGGCAATGTAATGTCTTTTGGAAACTAAGGCACAAATGTCCTTTTCATTTTTTTAGTCTAAAGCAAACGGTCTCACCAAATTTGGACAACATAACACTTCTTAATGTGATTGGTGTACATATCAAGAGTTTCAGACTTGTTTCTTTTGCATAAACAATTTTTAGACTCAATTACACAAAATAATATGCACATAAATATGTACTCCTATCTTAATAACTAACACAAAGTTTGCATAGAATCTGCCAAAATTCTGTCAATATACTAGTTTTTGAGAGGAATCAATTTGTTAATCCAATAAATAAAGAGTGCATGAAGGCAGAGTGATTATACCCCTTTTGTCCCTCAAGAACTTGTATGTGGCATGGAATTTAGAGTGCATTTGTAGCATAATCCACAGAAAGCAGGGTCAATTAATCTAAAAAAATTTAATTGGCATTTATAGATCGTCCATAAGTGCCTAAAAACACTTGGGTGCAATAAAATATCTATCACTTGGGTTCAAACCCTCTAGCTTGTTATGAAAGGGTCCTGTCCCTTTCACAACCACTTCATTTATCAATTGCTCAGTAGAATGTGATGTTTAGACTGACACATGATTTGAGACCCTATTCGACTGGTCAAGTTAACCACCCAATCATTGTCCCAATGAATAATATGCTCAATTTGTATACCCCTCCAAATAAGTGGGGTCAGTACAATGCTATGAGATGAAACCCCAAGTCAATACACCCCTAAAAAACTTACGAGGAGGTGATGAACTCCTGATCGTGAAGCCAAATAAAAAGAAAAGAAGAAGTGGTTATTTTTCAGTCATCTAAGTTGCTGTGAACAAAGAGAGAGCATACACAATGTTTCTTTGGGCTATAATGAACAATAATCTTAGTCGTGTTTTTGAGTCGCCCTAAATAGGAGGAGAATACGCAAGACATTATTTAAACAATGCTAAAAAGGGAAATATGGGTTTGAAAGTGTGAAAAGCAAACTTATTTTTAAACACCAAAATTTAAATGTGTGAAGGCCTTGAAAAAAGATTGAAATGAAAAACAAGAAATTTGTTAATGATTTAAACATTAATGTAAATGTGAACAATGTTTTTAAAACACCAAATTTCAAATGTGATATAGTGATTTTAAGATGCAATATGGTTTCTTCTCGTTTGAGAAAACATGTAAACACTTGTTAGAAGTTTGACTATGGAAAGATAGTGAAGGTAACCTACAAATTAGATCAAAAAACCATGAAAGTATGTTCCCTGGAATGATTTCACATTTACATAGTTAAGGTAAACTACAAAATTATTAGGCTAATGAACTTAGAAAATAATAGAAAATATGAAGAACTTATAGTGGATGATTTGACACTTCTTTTGACTAATTTTGTTACTCCTCTTTGTGATTTCACAACTTAAATGGATGATTTCACTACTCAAATGGATGATATTACCACTCAAAAGGATGATTTCACTATTTTAGGAAAGTACAAGAAAAAAAATAGAAATATAAAAATTATTTCGCAGTTCAAATGTATAATTTCACTAATAATCTCAATGATTTTGTAGGTAGTCGGCACATTTTTTCTATTAGTCAACATGATTTTTCACTTTCCAAAAAAACAACAAAAAACCCTAGAAATAGACAAAATCATTTTTCATTTTATAACGATTTTGCTATTATAGTCTTCAAATTCACATTTACCAAAAAATAAGAAAAAGTTATTAACAAATTCATAATTTACCTTGACATTTTTGCAGAACAAATCTTTGAATTCATAGTTCTACATATTAGGGTTGAGACAAAGATAATTTCACACTTCTCTATGATGATTTCACACTTTCTAGCAACGATATCACCATTTTTTCTTTCAAAGTCATTAATACGTAGTGGACAAATTTTTACTTCCACAATCAATCACAAAACATGGTAAAGTTAGGTAAAAAAATATAAAAACAAGGTCATTGGTGAGTTTTTCTTGATTTTGAAGGGTCCCAAGATGCTCCTAAGATGAATGCGGAGTGCTCGTCCTACCAAGCATGCCATTATGCAACGTAGGATTATGAAGACAATGTTAGTTTATCTTGTTAGTAGATAAACAAAAAAAATCAATGACAACTATCATTTTAAGTATAAGTACTAGGGTGAGCCATGACAACAAAACAAATAAATCTACTAATAGAAGATAAAAATACCATTTAACTTCCTATAATGACTCCATCTTGAAATCGGCATGAGAGAAGGTTTGTGATCAATATTGTGAACAAGTGATCTTTGAAGATGCCAATGCTTTGTGGGCAACACCTCCTCTTGTCCCCTTGGTAATTGGTTCCTGGCTTGTTTTGGTAATGAAGCTTTATAGTAATAATTTGGAATTATTTGTTTGCACACAAAAGATTGGTTAAAAATGGTCATGACACTTGTATTTATAGATTTTTAATTAACTCTAACCCAAGTGTAGTTAGGATAGGCTTAAGGTTGGAAGTCTAAATGTAATTAATGATGGCTTTAATTATGCATCTATGGAGGCATGGCTCAACATTTTTTATTTTTATGGTATTTATGTTGATATTTTACAATTCTTGACTTTGAGGATGATGACATCATCATGACCTCGTATTTATTAAAAATCCTTTTTAGAAATTATGTTTTTATTAATTCCACATGGATTTTTCACTTAAGCATCTAATTTGATTTACTTGGTTAATTAATTCTACTTAGTATTTTGGTCATTTCAAGAAATGGGTTAAGTGCCCTTCTTAATTGATCTAAAATGTTAGTTTGCTAGGTCATGAGTTGATTGGGGATGAATTTGTGAGAGGTTATCATTATGTATAGGGTATTGCCCAAAATAAGGATGCCTTGACACAATTCAAGGCACTTATGTGTAATTTGCAAACAAATTTGGGATGTTTGGGTGATTTTTAAGCTTAATTGGACATTATTTGCTAGAAATTGGTTTAAAGTCCATTTAAACATGGAAGTGACCAAAAAAGAGTGTCTATATTCACTGCCACAGCTTCACTAGTAACTAATTCAATTGTCTCTTTAGCCACAACATCTCATGTAGCACTTCTAATCACAGTACCACCACTTCCACATTTCATTGCATTTACACTCCCAATTAGCATAACTACCACTACTTCTACAACATTTATTCCATTTGTACCTACAACAACAATAACATAGGCTTTGAATATGCAAGCTCCACCTCTAGGTGGTGCCACATTAGCATCATATGTAGCTTTTAATGGGATTTTCATGACTAAGTTGTGACTTGGGTCTATTTTAGCTTTGCTACTTTTGTATCCGAGAGTTTTTTTGGTGAAGGACTATTATTTATGATTGTATTGTATACATGCATAGTATGCATGAGTTTTGGCACTTAGTTTTTTAATTATGGAATGTAAATTAGACTTAGCTTCGAGAATGAGGAAACCCCTCCCCAAACTATATATACTTGTATCCTTTCAATTTCAAAGGGAGGAAAAGTATGGCTATTAAGGTGAATAATAAATTATATGGATTATTCTACAAATTTGTCTTGGTGTGCAAGTTTTATTCTACTCCAAACCTGTGATTCATTCAAGAAGTTTCATCATTATGGTCTCATCAATATTTGGGTTGTGTAGAAGTGTTGTTTGATATAGTTATTGATATTGTACATTACTTGATTTGAATGCTTTATATTTAATAATCACAATCTCCCTTTGTAGATGTCTAATTACAATCTTACATCTGTAACAACCTTTGAATATGTGCACTAAAGTTTACTATATTTTATTCTCATAGACTTTTAGCTATGTTTATTTGTTTTGTGTGTTGATAGTAACTTGCAACAAACATCAGTTCCCCAATCACTTATCCAACCCATAGTGCAATATCTAGTTTAGTAGGATTTTATCTATCTTTGGTTCACAAACCTTCATTCCTGCCCTACCCTTCCTTATTTTTGAATTTATTTTGATCTTGTTCACCTTAGATTAGAATCTAGCCAACCATCCCATGTAAACTTTTGGTTTCTTTTAGGTCTTATACATCAGAACCATCTGAGGTAAATAACCCATTTCTCACCATTATTCCACCACCAAGTTATTTATAAAATTTAATACCCTATAACTCATGCTTAGGAGTGAATATTTTCACCTATCCTAAATTGTTATAGGTTAACTTGTAAGGTTTCGTGGTGTGCATAAAACCCACATCAATAAATCTATCCTACTATGCTCAAATTCAACATCCATCAAACCCTAATGAAATAAAATTTTCATTTTAAAATAAAAATCTTGTGTTTTTATTGTTTCAAAGAAAATCATGAATTGAGTTGAACAAGTTAGATAGGAGTTGTTAAATTATGACTTATCAACAGTCGACAATGTTATATTTATTTATATGTTTAAATAAAGATAATGAAAGTGATATTTTATTTTTTTAATTGATTTTTTACGTAAATTTGATGCTATTTGGATCAAATTTATGTTTAATTTTAGGTCAAATTTGCATTGACTTTTAATTGTGTTCAGGTTGACTTTGCATTGATTTTTTTAAACCACATGAAAAAATAGAAAAATAGTTAGTGTAATTTTAATCTTAAATACAACATCAAATTTCTCAAATGCAGTGTTGATATTTTAACAAGTTGAACATGTTATAGGATGTGTGATAGATTTGAATGGTATTTTAATGATAAAGTTAAGGGCTTCATGGAAGATAACTAACACAATCAAGAAAGTCAACCATACATGCATAATAATCCATTATAGATATAATTTTTAATGGGCCAACATATAAATAAATATAAATATTATAATAAAATATGAAGAATTGATCTCACTTTTTTTTGGTATAAAAAAAAAAAAACTTTATTAAGTATAAAATGTTGACAATGTTTGAAAAAATATAACAAAAAAATTAGAAAAATATATTTAAATTCTCCAATATGTTAATATTTAAAACACAAAGTAATACCTTAAGAAAATAATATAAGAAAGCTAAATATTATTTCATAATAATTCATTAAAAATAAGTGTCGTATAGTGATTAGTTCTTACCTTTGTATTGTAAATTATTTGGGGTTGAGTATTCGTCTATAAATATTTATATCAAAAATTATTTTGATAATGAAAATGATGTATAGTAAAATAAAAATATTAATTAAATTGATGAATTAATTGAAACATGTAAATATTAATGTTTTAAGAACAATATGATAAGATCAAAAAATAAAATTAAAATAAGTCCACACAACTTAAAAATAATAAATTCAGAAAAAATTATTGAGTTGTAAGTTAAAATTCATGAAAGCAAGGTTATATATAGGATTGAATAACATGTAGCATATAATTGTCATCTTTGTAATTAAACTTGTATAGCCTTTCTCCATCATTTAAAGTAAAAGGGTGGTTTTGGAGTAGTCTTTTCTTGCACTTTTGTATCAAGGCTATTATTGGTTTTAGCAAATGATAATTATTAGATCAGCTATGGAACAAATAATACCACTCCATAGAATGCCAGGGAATGGGTAGGGGACTCATCAACTAGCAATGTCACATTTTTTCCATAAAAAATCCCAAAAGTGTTTCCAAAGTGGATAGTGTTGCACCCCAACACACCCCATTTTAAAGAAATTCAAATAGGGACCCATTATGGATTAAAAAATGTTATTCATGGTCCATATTAACCTTAAGAACCCTAATATTGATTTAATATGCATAAGCCTGGGGTTGTTTTTGAAGTTTGTTTATATTTTAAAATTCTAAAATAAATAAAATCAAAGCTTGGGCATTATCCATGATTCATTTACCACATTTGATTCTTTTTTTTCTTATTTTGAGTGCTTATTCAATGATGGGTTCTGATTTAACTAACTAATGCAACTAACAAAATCATATTAGCATATTTAAGCTTTGATGTGTGACATCATATTCTCAAGCTTAAAATTTTCATCAAGTTCCCTAGATCATGGCATTTGTCTACAACTCGTGTATTCATAGCCGACCGTAGTCTTTGCAAAATTTCTAAGTCCTCCCAAGCATCAAAATTCCTCTCAAGCATCCAAATTCCTAAGATCATTCCACATAAAAGGATCTCCTTTACTCATGAATCTTGATTTTAAAACTATATTCTAAGTATTCCAAATACCCAAGTCATCGCAAGCCTTCCACGTGCCAAGATCTCATTCACTTGAGATACAAGTAGTCTTTGTGAAAATTCTAAATCTTCTGAATACATGGATCTCAAAGATTACACCATGTGGTGACATCGCATCCACCCAAAATCTATGGGAGGAAAATACACAGTCAACATTAAAAATCTCCTTGGAGTCCCAAGATCATGCTAAGTGGTAAAATCGCATTGACCAAGAACCCATAAAATCAAGGTAGGTCTAATATATTAAAGGTTTTTGAATAGTCAAGTAACCAACATCATGATAGCTGGCATAATCTCATTCACCCAGGGCCCATTGAATGACATATAAAGTCAATATCCAAAATCTCCTGAGAGATTTGAGATCACACCACATGGAAACATCTTGACCACCTAAAATCTATAAGAGGAAAATAGACAATTGATATTAAAAACTCCTCAAAATATTGAAATTATATCAAGTCGCAAAATCTCATTAACATATGGCTATCATGATAAATGTAGTAGGGTTTCAAATCTTAAGGCCCCTAGGGAAATGTGATCATGCCAAATGACACAATCTCATGAGAACATGGCCAAAGTACAAATGTAAGGTTTGAAAGCTAAACTAAATCTAATGTATGTCTAAAGGACATATGGAAAATATAGTAGGGTTTCAAATCTTAAGGCCCCCAGGTAAATGTGATCGTGTCAAATGACACAATCTCATGAGAACATGGCCAAAGTAAAATGTAAAGTTTGAAAGCTAAACAAAAGCTAATGTATGACTAGAGACACATGGCAAATAGACCCACCAAATCTAAACAATAATTTTAAATCAAAATAGAAAATAAAGTAAAAGTTATTATTTACATTAATACCACATGAAATACACATTTAAGATTCAGATTTTGTCAATATATGCCAAATTTGAACAAACATCAAATCACTTTGCCATTAATGTATAAGTTGTATATTGCAAATTTTAGCTCTCAGTAACCAAAAGACCTAGTTTTCCTTAGTGGATTTGTAAGTGTTTTTAGTCAATCTATAATAAATCCTATATAGTTCCATAGTACAAAAAATGGCTCCTCCAAAATCAGTTCATAACTATGCCCCCTCTTCATACTACATTACTAGTAGCGTTAAGTATATGGACTTTATTTTGATAAAAGTGCCTTTGATTTCAAGTTTCCTCATTATTCAACAATCTAGGATGTAGTGGATGCCATCATGCCATATTCACCATAAGATCCTTTATCTCAGGAGGAGAAATTATATATCAATGAGTTGATGCTAATTAATAACATGGGATCCTACATAATGCAATGGCAAAATCTGAAGCAATGCCCTATATAGACTCATTTTGTGATTTATTTTTTAATAGCACTTGCACTAAAGATTTATCACATCTTAGGACTTATATAAATGCAATTTTTTGTATTTATGGAGACATATGTAAAAGTATCTTAGACTTTCCATTCCTGAGTTCACTTATAACCAAGTTTCAACCAATGTTTGGATGGAACAAAATACAATAGATGGAAAACTAAAACAATGGTTAAAAAGGGTGATAAATTAAGCACCAAAAGAGTTATTTCCTCCAATCCCATAACTAAGTTCAGATCAGGCATTGGGATAGCAATAGCACTTACAAATAGGTTATATGGTTCCCTAGTACCACTTACATATAGGTAGAATGGGTACCCTTGCTAGATATTCTCTTAACCTCAGACAAAATTATAGTATTATGAGAGGTTATTAGTGTTAGATTAAAGGGACAAATATTCAAACTTGAGCAAAGGATAATTGATTTAAATTTTTATATTATGTCCTATTTTTTGGATGCAATCATAGGGATGGTCCACAAAACTTATGGGGAACCATGGTAGCCATATATCGAGTACCTAGATAATAGAATTTATGATGATTATTCTTTCTTGCATATTTATAAATTCAAGAATGAAATCAAATAATTTATGAATATATTTATCCTCAGGTACACCAAGCCATCTATGGAAACTAGATGCCCAGGATATCTAAAAACATGAGAACGAACATCTCTAAAATGGGTATTGATACTACTTAGATTATAAATCATTAGAATTGAAGGGACCAAAACATCTCCTCTACATTTGCCATGCCACATCTTAGATATTGTGGCTGAACAATAAATTGCACATCAATTATACAATAGTGTGGATGAGGAGCTTGGTGTCAAGCACCAAGCTTATTATCATAAAACTTCCCTAAGCATTGGACAACTTCAATTTACAATGAGGGAACATCCAATTTATTTGGAAAATTCAGGTCCCACTATGACCTAAAAGTAGCCCAATACAAAGATATTAGGACCCCAAGGAAAGAGTTAAAAGTTATCTTAAGCACATTAAAGAGAAGAAGAAGGTTATAATCAAGTATGGTCATAAAGTATATGAGCATGATGTTATTTTCCTCAATGCTTTAGATGATTTTGAAGTTTGGAGTCATATAAAAAAGCATAATATGCCAATGATAATTGCTTAAACAATCCAATATGACCTAGAAATCACAAGCAAAGTGAGCAAATGAAATAGTGGAAGAGGCCAAAAAATACTAGAGTCATCATTGGCCTTGACCACAATCTCAAATCACCCATGAATAGGATCAACCTCCCTCTCCAACATAAGAAGAAACAAATCCATCAAAGGGAGAGCCTAAGAACTGAAGGGAGGTGAATCTTTAGATCAGGAAGGATATTCTCAAAAGGTCTCCCCAGTCCTCATATGATTCTCACTCATCTAGTTACTACCACTTTAGGCACTGTAGCTCCAAGAATATGAGTGGAACCACTAGTGTTTGTTAGGGGCTACATAGGGTACTTAAACAAACAACAAGAAGGCTAGAAGGCTCAAGGCTTCTATGGGCTACTAGAGATCTATAAAGGATATCTAATTTACCAACTTACACCAAACTATATAAAGACTCATAAACTAGGTTAGGGTTAGCATGATCAAGTGCACAAAGTATGTAGGTATCTCTAATGGGTTTAACCACAGTAAAATGAGCAGCTGAAACTAGATATTCAATTACATACAAATTGTGGGAATGACAATGTTGAATAAAGAGAGATATAAAGTAATGCATAAACTTATAAGAGAAGGCACTTTCAAGCCATATGAAATTTGTTTTAGGAAGTAAATACATTGTCAAGAAAGGGTGCAAGATCATGCCTAATCTAAGCCTAAGCCAACTCTTTATTCTCAACACTATTTTATCCTAATAATGCAACTTTTTGGTTTAGCAAAAGAAGAGATTGTATATGCAAATTGTATAGATTGTTTTGAGCAATTAGGATTCTACTATGTAATTATAAATGTTTTCAAACCAATCATGACATGTAATGGAATATATTTTCTAGCAAAGATGGATATTCTTAACCACATAAAATTTTGAAAACTTCAAAAACTATCCTAGATAATGCCCTAAACAAGCTAAATCACTAAAATAATCAAAATATAACGTATATACTACTATAAATAAATATAAATTTCACTTTCCATAGAAAATTTCCCTCATATCAAACTCAAAATTATTGTGCAGACATTCTACCAATCGATCATCCAAGCTAAGAAGAAATGAAGGACGAGGATCAGGTTTTGTGTAAGCTGAGTCCAAACTAGGAGCCAAAAGTAGTGGAGGAGGTGAAGGAAAAGTTGTTAACTATGAGAGAACCAATATATGGAGTACAATAATAGGTGAAATACAGTCTTGAGGAGGATAAGAGTAACCAACAAGATTTAGGAACATTATAGAGAGCAATGTGAATCACCAAGATGAATTGTAGAGTAGTAAGGCATCCCCTATCATAATGAAAACTAAGTGTGCCAAGAATAAACTATGTGAGAGTCAAAAAGGCACCAAAGCTCTAAGAGTGATGATCAAGAGAGAATATTAGATAAAAAAATGTAGGAGAGAGGGAGAAAAATGACTGATGAACCTACATATAAGGCAACCCTAATCTGTTAAAGACCAAAAACTGATCGTTTCTAGCCATTGGGACCAAATTCACCATTTTGCATGTTTTACCCAAGCTACAACCCATGCCACAACTTTTGTGAAGGAAACATGTAGCCTAAGTAATGAGTTTCCTCCCTAATCTGTGACATAGGTCAAAAGTCCACCCTAGGTGGTCAACAAGCCTCCATAAGGGCCCTAAGACGCATCTAGAGGGCCTATCAGTGTGCAAAATGGTAATAAGATGATAAGGATATCTAGAGGATGGATATATGATACAGGAAGGGTCCATGCAAGTTTTAAATGTCTCAAAGTGGAATAACCAGGTTTGATAGTCTATACATGAGCTGATGTGTAATTATAGGGATGAGTAGGGTCATAGGAAGTAATATTACATATGCCCCTAAGATACAAGTAGTCAGTGTTCAAATGAACAAGGAGTGTTGTTCACTAACTAGAAGTCACATAAAATCAAAGGAAAGTAATAATTGTAAATATAAAAGAGAACAATACTTGTACTTACCAGATAAGGATGGTAATGGAAGAAGTTGATGTGATCTATGGGTGAGAGTGTAAATGTTGCATAATATAAATCCAACTCTAACTCCAGCTCCAGCTCTTATGAATAAAGGACACAAGTGACATCAAATCAAATTGTATAATCTAGAATGGCATTCATTAGGGCATCATCCCTAGTGTTCTCTCTATGAGGGATATGGGTGACCTAAACTTTTTTGACTGAGGAGAACAAATAGTGCATTGCCTGAAAGAGGGGGAGCAACTCAGAGCTAAGGATAGCCCAGGCACCAATGAGTTGAGACATGACTAAGAGTGAGTTAGATAACAACTACACATATCGCATGCCTAACCCATGACATCAGCTAAGGCACCAACGATTGCATAATACTTGGTGGTGTTATTCATCTCATTGGTAAGGAAGAAACCAACTGCAACAAGCTCATGGCCCTATGAATCATTGATAACCTAAGCTGTAGTAGTAGGTCTTAGGTTACCCCAACTACCACCATTTATGTCAATCACCATTAAGAGGTGGGCTATGATGGGGGTCGAGGATGCAAGACTAGTAATTATAGAAGGGGCATCTCAAAGCAAGGTAAGATAAGTGAGTTGCATTAGGGAAATGGATAATGAAACTAAGTCATAAACAAAGCAATTAACCAACACCAACCATCGTAATAGGTGACATGAGAAAGTGAGAGGATGTTCGTAAAAGATGAAGACCAGTCAGTAAGACTAGAATAAGTCCTGAACTACTGTAAGCAGCTAACAACACCTAGAACCATGATAAAAAGAGAAAATAGGAGTTAGAATAGATCAAATGCAAAAATATAGAGAAATGACTAACTTAAAAAAGTATGTCAAACAACTTCTATCTGTGGGTGTCCACGAGATGGGACACTGACCTCGGAGGGCAATGAGGACTGAGAGGGGGTCTTAGGGAGCAAAAAAGGGCTATAATGGGCCCAAAAGGGCCTTAGATTAAAAAATGGGGTCCACCCTTGTGTTCATAATGGGTTAAAATTCCTAAGACAAAGGTTCTATGGTTTGAAATGCAATCGAGGGTGAAAAACCCCAAAAAGGGCCCACTAAAAGCAAAAAAAGAGAGTTAAAAAGAGAAAAAAGGGTGAAAAAGAAGTCATTTTCACACTCATTTTTACTTTGAGAAACTATGAGGAGAAAAAAACCACCACCAAAGCCTAAGTGGAGCATACGAGGACGCGAGGAGCACACTACAAGTGCACATGATGGTCTGGGTAAGTCCTCTGATCAAAATTTATCAAATTTTATCCATTCTTGGGGTTTGGGAGGCCCATTGGCCATTTTGGCTAAATCTAAATGATTGAATGGATGAATAAAGTTGACGAACCACTCAAAATGACTAGGAGACCAATGACATGGAGGTTAGTGGTGTGAGAAGCAAGGAAAGGATCACCTTAACACCATAGGCAACTTTCCTAGAGGGCCATACAGGCCTTAGATGTTAAATGTCTTGAGGCAGAAACCATTGGTTGGGTGTCATAGGGGCTCACCTTTGAGAATCGAGAGATGATAGGCCCCATTATCTAAAGAGGTAGTGATAATGAAGGGGCCAAACCATTTATGAATGAGTTTGCCCTTATTGTAGTGTTCCTTATCAAAGATGAGGATCATATCACTTGCCTTGAATGGATGTGAGTGCACCAATTTTTCAAATTCATGGCATTGATGGCACTGGTAAGCATGGTTGTGCTCAAGAGCATTAATGTGGTGTTCATCTAACTACTCAAGCTCAATGAGGGGAGCGACATGTTCTTCTTCATTAGAGAGGGATCCAAATGTCTTAAGCCACAATGAAGGGATTAAGACCTCTAAGGGAAGAACATCCTTAGACCCATATATGAGCACATATGGGGTTTACCTCGTGGCTATCTAGAAGCTAGTCTAGTAGGCCCAAAGGGCAGGATAGAGCATGAGGTGGTAGTCATACTTGGACTGGACAATAGTGCAGAGAAGCATCTTATTCAAAGTCTTATTTGAATATTTATCTTTTCTATTTTCTTGGGGGTAATGGGTGGAGGATAAATGGATCTTGAAATCAAAACATTAAACAAGCTCACACATTTCAAGGCTTTGAAATCTTGGGCCATTATCGGCCATGATTACAGTGAGGACCCCAAACCTATAAATGAGATCGTTCAAGACAAACTTGGAAATAGTCTTTCCACACATGCTGCTAAGGGTAATGGCCTCAACCCACTTCATGAAATTGTCAATGATGGTGATGAACCAATGATGGCCATTAGAAGAGGCAGGTTTGAACTCATCGATAAAGTTAAGAGCTCAAATTGAGAAAGGATCAAGAGCTAAAATGGAATGTAAGAGCATTGCAAGGGCATTAATAACATCCCTGATGACTTGACACATCTTGCATTTCTTGGCATATTGGATGGCATCCTTAATAAGAGTAGGTTAATAGTAACCCATCTTGACAATATGTTGAGTGGTGGCTTGCCCTCTTGGGTGTCCACCATAGACACTCCCTTGAGACTCCTTCAACATGCGAGGGGTATCTTTGGGGGCTAGGCATTGCATCAACATGCCATATAGACCTCTCTTGAACAAGACACCACCTATGATGACATAGTGAGTGCCAAGCTTGTAGATCCAATAGCATTCTTATGAAGGAGAATCAATGGGATAAGATTGAGTCTCAAGGTAACAGATAATGTCCTGATACCAATCACATTTAAAGACCTCAATTTGGTTGATTGAGTAGACCATCTCATCAGGGAAGGCATCATCAACCAATTTCGTACTAGGATTGGATAACAAACATTTAGTGAGTTGCTTGGCTATGGCTAAACCCTTGATGGAGTTTTGGCTAATAATATAGATTTCAAACTCATGAAGAAGCATGATCCACCTTGTAGTTTGATCGACAAGATGTGTATTATTGAGCAAATAACAAAGTGAATTAGATTTGACAATCATATTGGTGGTTTGGCCAAACATATAATGCCATAACTTTTTCATGGAAAAGATGAAGGAGAGGCATTGACTCTTCATAGTAGAGTAGTTGAGCTCAAATTCAACTAGCATGTGAGAGATGTAGTAAACAGCTCTCACTACCAATGTCATCATGTTGACACAGTATGCTCATGATGGAAAGATTAGTGACAAAGGTGTATAATATGAATTTGTGACCCTCAATGGGTACCATCAGGATGGAAGGGTAATGAAACATGTGCTTCAAATCCTCAAAATCTGCTTAGACTTTAGGAGACCAAAAGAACAAGGTGTTCTTGCATAAGAGACACGTGAGGGGTATAGATTTATGAGCATATTCCTTGAGGAAACATTGAGTATTCCAAGGAAGGACTACAACTAAATAAGATTGTGTAGGAGAGGCATCTCAAGGATAATATTTATATTCTCAAGATTCACCTTGATAACTCTCTGTGAAATGAGGAAGCCAAGAAACTTTCTAGTGAAAATGGCAAAAATACACTTCTCAGGGTTAAGGCTGATGTGATACTCCCTAAGATGCTCAAAGATGATCTTGAGATCTCATACAAGCTCATCCCACTTGTGAGATTTGTCGAGGAGGTCATCAACATAACACTCGCTAATATTATGGATGAGGTCATGAAAAACATGGGTCATGGCATGTTGATACATGGCACCAGCATTCTTTAGACTGAAAGGCATGATGACATAATAGAAGGTACCCCATGAGATAGTGAATGTCATATTGTGCTAATTTTCAAGGGCAATCTAGATTTAATTGCACCCTAAGAATCCATCCATGAGGGACATGATCTCAAAACCAATTTTGGAATCCATAATTTGGTAGATCAGATGAGTGGGAAAATTATCCTTTTAAAAATCTGAATTGATATCTCTAAAGTTGATACAGATGTAAATAGCTTCATTCTTCTTGAATATAGGAATGATGTTTGCAACCCATCGCAAGTCGTCAATGACAATGATGAAACTAACTTGGATGAGATTTTTGATCTCTACCTTAACTAATTGGGAGACTTTGACCACCATTGGTCATTGCTTTTATCAAATGGTATTGGCCCTATCATCCATAACGAGGTCATGGACAATAAATTTGGGGTCCATGCCCTTCATATTAGCCTATTACCAAGTGGATACATCCAAAAATTCTCATAAAAAGGCAACCAAGACATCCCATTCCTCTAAAGCAACGCTAGCATTGATCTTGATGATATTTGGCCTTGAGGAGGTACCAAGGTTGACATTTAAAAATCCTTCAATGTCCATAGCATTTCCTTCTTTGAAACACTCAGGCATGGGAGGGAGCGATTGGTCTAACTCTTCAGGCTCAACAACTGAGACATGCACTATAATGATGCTAAGGGTAGAGACATCAAAGGGACATATCCAAGCGTCACTAGTCAAGGGGATAGTGATAATTATGATAGGCTATCATGGGCTTGATGTATGCCTTTCTTTCCTTGAACAAGTTGCATGATGTAACATGAATGAAATAACACTTGAGATTAGACTTAGCCACTCTAATGATCTCTGTGAGAGATGCATTAAGAGAGTCCATACTCTGATGGGAGAAGCATAATGCAAGGGGAAGCTTGATGATTGGGGAAACACCTTGAAATAGGTCTCTAAGAAGGGAAGAGCCAACCTAGCATCGTAGAGCTAGAGAAGGAGTTAGTCTATTCATGCCAAACTTTGAAGGAGTGAATGTTGATTGATACTCAACTAGATCAAAATGTTCATCCTTGATAAAATGAGACTCAAAATTAGGAGGTGTGTGGGAGTCCATAAATCCTCATGAAGAGACAACCAAAGCCTTAACTAAGGGCTTTATCTTTGCATAAAGCAATGCCCAAGGATCTGGGTCAACCTCCAAGGTATGAACCTCACCTTTATGCATGAACTAAACCATGCGAAATGTCATTGATGCAATAGTTTGCATGGCAATGGTCTCAGGATGGCCAAGAATCATATTGTATGAGAGATCCAAGTATAACACATAAAATTCAATTTGATTATCTTCGGTCCAAACTTGACCCAAAGCTTCACATTTTCCACTGGCACAACTGTGTCATTGTTGAAACCAACATAGTTATTGTAAAAATCAGAGAGTTTCTTTCAACTAATCCCAAGCTTATTGAACACACACAGTGGCATGATATTCAATGCATCTCCTTCATCAATGATACATCTCTTAACATGATAATAATCAATGGAGGTCTCAACGTAGAGGGGGAATTGATCGCTCTTTATAAAAACTGAAGCATTCAAAAAAGAGGTAGGGTTAAAAGATAACGTGGGAGGATGAGGGTGATCAAGATCATCAGACTTGAACAAAACTTCAACATCATCTCATAATGGGCCTTCATGAGAGAGATCAAACTCATAAAATATGAGGCCCCTTTGCTCAGGGTAAAGGTAAATAAGGTCCCAAATGGAGATCCTAGTTGAGAGGCCTTATAAATACTCTATGATGAAGGATGTTGTCAAGCCTGGGGAATAATGTTATGCCAAAATTTAGATCTAATGTTGGGGTTCCTTGCCCTTGTGGGCTAGACAGGAGGCCCAATACCATTAGTCTCTCTGATGGGGTTGATGACCTAACTCGAGTTCATGTTGATAAAGCACTCATACCCAATAGAGGTCATGTTAATAGAAGCAACAACCTTGCTACTCTCGCACTTAGATTTCCTTCTCGAGTCAGCTTGGGAAGAGGAGTCAAAAGTGGTAGAAGAGAAATAAGGGGAATGATGGGACTTAGCCTTGGATTTCTTCTTTTTCTTATTCTCCTTATCATGGTCAAGTAGAGGATCCTTGAACACATTCAATTTTTGGTTGGTTTCACAAGTGGAGAACTCTGAGATGAAGGTGAGGCTTGCACACCAAATTTTTAGGCAACATAATTAGCATTATCGTGGCCCTTTATTTAATGGAAATTTCAAAACTTGGTGGGTTCATAAGGAAACACCATTTGTGGTTTTAATGTGCTTGATTCAAAAGGCTTCTTTTAAGTTGGATTCTTACTTAGAGCATTCACCTCGTGGCTATCCTTCTTGCCCTTCTTCTCAATAGGAGAATTAATGACACCATTACCAATCACATTACAGTTATGATCATGTAAAGAGGATGTCTTTTGGGTTGGTACAGGGTGCATACCCGCACACACCTCAAAGACTTCAATCTTCAAAAAATCATTAACAGCTTCATCATATGAGCTACGCTCATTCTTGTGAACCTCAAGGTGAACCTCTTACCTCGATGCTCGTGTGAACATGTCATAAACCTAATCATCTAAGAACCTTGTTTTGTATGTGTGGATGACTGAGTGCCACTTATATATAAAATAAAAGTTCAACTCACTTTTGGCTTGCACCATGGAGGTAAATGAATGGATGCTAAGGTTAAATGGTCTAGAGATATAACAGTATTGAAGGAAGTCATTTAGAAGGAGCTAAAAACTAGAAAGAGAATATGGAGGCAAATTCTAAAACCAAACAAGCAATTCAGCTCATAGAGAATGAGAAAAGAGCTTTAATATCATGCCTTCATCCTATTTCCAATCCATACATGCCATCACAAATGCCATGATATGCTCCATGGGACTGGCATTCTGAGTCCCATTGAACTTAGGAAGTTTTGGGATAAGAGTAGGAAGGGGAATAACATGTACCTAAAGAGATAGAGGATTCCTATGAAGATCCTCATAGGAATGGTTGATAGTAGGTTGGAGATGAGCTTCAAGAGGAGGCTCATGGTGGTTATGATGTTGCCTATGCCAATAAACCTCATAATAATCTCAATCATAATGAGGGCAATACTGAGGCAACCCCTGATATGGAAAATGCTCCTGCTAAAAATCATCCCTATCATGAGGTAGGGAATGACCATGGGAAGGATATTTTTCCCTATGGGGATGATGGGATGATGTGGCATACTCATAAAAATGGTCATGATATCTTGGGTCTCCATGATGCTGACCACATGCCATCAAATGAGGGTTAACATAAGGGAACTGATGCTCAAGATAAGCATCCCATGGATCTCTAGTCCATAGGTGGTGATTGAAATTGGCATGCTCATCTGAGACTCTAAAAGATGGATTGTGAGGATGGGAGGACTCCACGTGATGGAGATGGCTCTTTGAGTTGGGATACCTATGTCCCACAACATGGACATGAGGGGGTTCTTATTGTAGAGTCTACTATCGAGAAAGAGGTGAGGAAATCACATGAGAATTAGTTAAGGCACTCGAAATGGAGTGGGTACAATGTTTATCTCAAGAGGAAGCATGTCACCTACTCCTAGGGGGCTAAGGGTGCACTTCATTCACCTAAAGGCATCTATGAAAAACATTAATGATTACACATAACTCATCAGGCCTCAATCGTACAAGGGTGTCCTCATCACCTTGAATAGGTGAATGAGCCATGACATGAGGTCGAGGGGAAAGATCCTCAAATGAATGAAGCTCAAACTAGTGAAAATGAGACCTAGTATGTTGGTTATAGATTTTCCAATCTTATTCTCTATAGAACATGAGAGGGCCTAAGTCACCATGTTGGGTTAAAAGAACCTCCTAAATCCTATGTTGTCTATGGCATTCTATTACATCCATAGCCTGCTCATGAGTGAGCTCAAGGATAAGTCCTTGAATCCGACAGGACTAGCATCCCAAGGGTGGGAGGCTAGCCATGGATGCAATGAAGCAAGAGAAACATGGGAGATAACAAAAAATACAAATAGATGGAGAACTAGTAGGGAAAATAATACAAAACCAAAGCAGGATAAAATAACTAAGGTGAGAGCTAAAACATAACTGAAAGAAAATCCTAACAGCTAACAGAGGGGAGTTGGCTAAGTGAGTTCTAAATGGGATAGAACTAGTATGAGACTATATGTGATATCCCACTAGGCATGCCAGAATGTATCTCTAAGAATTTGAATATAACCACTAGTGCTTGGTAGGGGGTACATAGGGTAATTAAACAAACAACTAGAAGTCTAGAAGGATTAGGGCTTATACAGGCTACTAGAGATCTATAAAGGCTCTCTGGTTTGCTGACTTGTACTAAGCTATAGAAAGATTCATAAACTAGGTTAGGGTTAGTGTGATCAAGCACACAAAGGATGCAGGTATCTCTAATGGGTATAACCCAATAAAATGAGCAGCTAAAACTAAAAATTCACTTGTATATAAATTATGGGAATGATAATGTTGAATAAAGAGAGCTATCAAATAATGCATAAACTTAGAAGAGAAGGCACTTTTAGGCCAAATGAAATATGTTTTAGGTAGTAAAGATGTTTTCAAGTAAGGGTGCAAGAGCATGCATAATCTAAGCCTAATCGAACTCTTTATTCTCAATGCTATTGTATCATAATAATGCAACTTTTTCATTTAGCAAAAGAGGAGATTGTTTATGCAAATTATATAGACTATTTTGAGCAATTAAGATTCTACTATGTAATGATAGATGTTTTCAAAGCAAGCATGACATGTAATGAAAGATATTTTCAAGCAATGAAGGATATTTTTAACCACATACAAATGTGAAAACTTTAGAAACTATCCTAGATAATACCCTAAACAAGTTAAATCACTAAAACAATCAAAACCTAGCATATATACTACTACAAAAAAATATAAATTTTACTTTGCATAGCAAATTTCCCTCATATCAAACTCAAAATTATTGTGCAAAATTTCTACCAACCAATTATCTAAGCTAGGAAGCAATGAAGGAGGAGGATCAAGTTGTGTGTGAGTTGAGTCCAAACCAGGAGCCAAATGCAGTGGAGGAGGTGAAGGAGAAGCTACCAACTATGAGAGAGCCTATATATGGAGCATAATATTAAGTGTAATGGAGTCTTGAGGAGGTTAAGAGCAACTAACAAGATTTAGGAACACTGTAGAGAATAATGTTAATCACCAAGATAAACTATAGAGTAGTAGGGCATCCCTTGTCACAATGAAATATAAGTGTGTGAAGAATAAACAAGGTGAGATTCAAGAAGGCACCAAATCTTTGAGAGTGATAATCAAGAGAGAAGATCATATCAAAAATGCATGAGAGAGGGAGGAAAATGAATGATAAACCAATATATAAGGTAACCCTAATCTGTTAAAGACACAAGCTTGACCGTTTCTAGCCATTGGGACAAAGCTAGCCCCTTTTTTACATGTTTTGAACAACCTGTGGCCTAGGCCATAGATTTTATGAAGGAAATGTGTGGCCTAAGATGTGTTTCCTCCCTAATCTGTGCCCTAAGTCCACCCCGAGTGGTCAATAAACCTCCAGAAGGGCCCTAAGAGGAGTTTAAAGGGCTTGTCAGTGCGTAAAAGGGCAATAAGATGCTAAGGATGTCTAGGGGATGGATATATGATGTGATAAGGGTCCATGCAAGTAGAAAATATCTTGAATCAGGATAACCAGGGTTGATAGTCTGCACGTGAGTTGATGTGTAATCATAGGGAGGAATAAGGTCACCAAAAGTATGATTACAGGCACACCAACCATAATTGTGAGGACCTTGCCCCCTCTATATAGACAAACAAGTACATTTTCTTAGGCATCTCTATCCCCACTTACTATAGTTACACAAGTAAGTATTTTGGAGTTTCTATAGAGTTATTTTATATCCCTTCCATTTAGCCATCTTTCCCTTTAAGCACCTCTAATGAGTCTACCTTCACCAATTACAATAAGTGTTGGGACAACCTCTCAAACATTTCCTACATATTAGTTTCCTTTCCATCCAATATTACTTTTGACACCATTGTTTAACCACCTATAATAGTAATTCCTATTACTATAGCTCCCTCATTTGTTTTACCTTCACTTTCATATTTTGTTTCTCCCATAACCACTCACTAGGGGAAATCCAAAATTCCTCTAGCCTCTTTCTAGACTCAAAATTTTTAAGAAAAACCATCATTGGGTCTATTTATCTCAGAAGGACTTCTCGATGAGAAACTAGGGGAAGAACATGAAGATATAATTTCACTAGAAGATTACCCCATGGATGAGGAAGATGAAAATGTAGAAATTATGAAGGAATCAAAGTAAGAATTAGAGGAAGCAAAAGTGTGGGATGAATTGGAGGAAGAGACAAAGCTAGAAAGGAAAAAATCAATGAGTTTGGGAAGTTTGGAAGAAGAAGAAACTCTAGATGATACACAAAACCAACAAATTCTTACTAAAGAATAAAGGCAGGCCATCAATAAGGTAGTTTCCTCTCTTGTTCCCTCTCTTATAATCGTGGATACTAGTATTGTCAATATATCTTCCACAATATCTATTATGTCTAGTCCCCATCAAATTCATTTTAACAATATTTCATAAAAAACAAGCCACTATACACTCATAGCAGAGACCAAACCCTAGAGCAAGAGGCCATTGGTCTTGTTAATTCTTCCATTTTTTCACTACAACCCAAATAACATCTCTAAAAGGAGAGTGCATTTTAAAAATTTAGTATATGTTTCCATTTTTTATACTTGGTAGCCACTTATTCCTCCCAAACCCTCAAATAAATTAGCGCTATCTTTGCCATAGTCTGCACTAGTTCCATCCTCTATAATGGTTATCTCAAAGACCTTATGCCAAACAAAGTTTGTGGTATAAACTACACCTCATATAAGAGTCTCAAGATGGTAGTGGTTCATTCAGTCACTCCCTAATTTCCCATCCATATAAGTGCTTCAATGTTACCACCAGGAATCACTCCACCTTTTACCTCTATAGAGTCTGACCAGCTCGAAGAGCAAGGAGAACTCATTGTGCCTCAATGGGTCAAATAATTACAAGATTGAAAAGGAGATAGGTAAGAACTAGTCCTACAAGAGTTGCCCATAGTCTCCACTCATTTTGACAAGCATAGTGGTACAATTCAAAGGGTAAAGAAGAGAAATGGAGTAGATAGTAACACATGAGAATAAATAGTATCGTATCAAAGATAAAATCTATTACGCTTAGCCAATAAGCAAAAGAGAAATACTAATGACCCAACTAAATATAGAGAGGACTTTTGTTCTTCCATGGACTCGATTTGGGAGGTTATGAAAGAAATGTACAAAATTCAAGATCAAGCTAAACAAAGACTTCTACGTAAAAAAATTATTTGGGCTCCTCGAGAAATTATTGATAACGTCTAAAGTGTAGCTACTATACTGTACAATATTTTGAATACAATAAGATACTCTAGGGGTGAGTCTCAACCCAAATAGGAAACGAAGCTAAAATTTTAGAAGCAATTAAAATAACTTGAAAAGAGGCTCAACTTCTTGTTTCAATGTGAAAATAACATTGCTTAAATTCATTTAAACTTGATGACTACCCAGGATGCATTGTTGGATTTAAATTATGTGATTCCAAAGAGAGATGGTGCCTTCAATTGGCACATGCAAATGAAAATTTTGGTAACACAACTACAGGCTAGGAAAATGAGGACATATAAATCTTAAAAGACATGAGGGTCATAGGTGTAATAACCTCCATAGGGCAGTTGGTAAATCGTCCTAATTTTGAATCACTTATCAAAGAAGTTGAAAAAATATTTAATAAAAAAGTTAAAAGGATGGTCTATAAAACCAATTAAGATATTCTACAACTAATCAATTTTTTGAATGACAAAGTAACTAAGACATTGGCACTCAGAATAAAATTTAGAGCCTCTGAAGTTGATCACACAAGGTTGACGGTTGAAGTTGGCAAGGTATTTAAACCTTCTATGCTAAATTTTGATATTATTAATAAATAATTTTATATTTTTTATACTTTATTTAAAAAACTAAAGGCTATTTAGGAGACTTCCAAAACAACATCCAGTACTCAACCATCATCAACATTGACAATACAGCCTCAAGTGCCATTCCATCTACTAGTGTTTGCTCCTTCTCAGCCTAATAGTGCTTCATCAACAATAATTATTACCACATCAATATAAGTGTCAACTCATACTCTAGTTTCCACATCAACACAAAGCTCTCAACTTCTTGGATATGAGGTAATGTATACTTCAATGGGACCCATTTTAATTCCTCATGCAACTAAAATGGCTACCACAACTACTTCAATTCTAACATCTGGTATGTAACCATTTTCCTCTTCCAACAGTGTCACATCAACACCACCTTACAGAAATATATTTGCATGTTTTTATATTAAGTCGAGACTCATAGTCTCAGATATATTTTAGCATATATGTTTTATATTTAATCAATTTTAGCTGAGGGGTTTTATTTATATGCATATCTTGCATACATGAACATTATGCATGAGTTTTGACATACAGTCTATTATGAGATAATGTAAATCTATACTTTTCATTGAGGATGAGGCAACCCCTCCCTAAGCTATATATATTTGTATCATTCCAATTCTAAAAGGAGGAGAATTTTTGGCTGTCAAGATAAATAACAAATTCTATAGATTATTCTTCAAGTTTGTCTGGATGTGTAATCTTTTGTTCTTCTCCAAATCTATGATTCATTGAAGAATTTTCATTATTTTGGTATTTTAATATTTGGGTTATGTAGAAGTGTTACTTGATAAAGTTATTCATATTGTACAGTAGGTAATTTGAATGAGTTATGTTTAATAATCATAATCTCCCTTTGTAAATGTGCTATTGTAGTCTTACAAACATGGCAACCTTTGGTTATGAGCATTAAAGTTTATTGTATCTAGTTCACTTGGACTCCCAAATGTGTTTGCTTGTATTTTGTGCTAATAGTAACTTGCAACAAGCATTTGTTCTTTGACTACTTGTCCAACCCCTAGTTCAAGATGCAATTTTGAAGGCTTTCATCTGACTCTAATTCATAAATGTTCTTTTCTTCTCTACCCTTCTTTATTTTTGAATTTTATTTTGGTCCTACTCATTTTAGGTTAGATTCACCACTTATCCATCCTTCTTAAGTAGGTATAGACTCACGTCATATTCGAACCATCTGAGGTGAATAATTGCTCTACTCAATTCACCACCAAGTTGTTTATAAAACCCAATACCCTGCAACTCATGTCTTGGATTGAATCTTCTTTCACCAATCCTAAAACATTAGAGGCTCCCATTTAATATTCCTTGGTGTGTATAAAACTCACATCAATAGACATAACTATATTTTATCCCAAAGTCTATTCCATCGGATGCATCTTCACCATTGTGGCCAATTTTAACTTTAAGGTTAGCCCCAATCGCCATTGGCTCCAAAAAATTTCTACCCATTTTCATTCATGAATCATAGTGTGAATTCCTTTATTTTCTCTATAAATTTTAGATCTTTAAAATTGATATCTAATTTGAATGTTTCTAACGAGACAAGCAATAGGAATGACATTTTTCAAGACTCTGCAATTGAAAATAATGATATTATCCACATAATGAAGGAATACTCCATCAATGTGACAAATTTTAGTAGTGAGCTTGTGATAACATTTGTTTGTAGGGATAATTTATTTCCTTTAATTAATGTAATTGAGGTGGTTTACATGCCAAAGTATTTTTTATAACCTTTGCAACCCTTGTAGGAAGCATTTCAAGAAAGACCTTATTGGATTTGGGTTCCTTTCGTGTAGAGACAATGTATAGGCTTAACATTGGGGAGAAGTCTATCAGTCCTAAAGATGATTTGAGGATATCCAAAACTTGGGAGAAAGATGCATATTACATATATGTTATTGTTATAGGGATTGAAACTGGCAATGATTGCTATTAGTTATAGTTCCCAAATTGATTCTTATATTGCTCTATTGCGGTTCTATGAAACAATAAGGGATATGACAAGTAACCTAGTTGTTAATTAGAGAGTCAATATATCATGGATTTTTATTGTGGATTCCAATTTTTCATACATTATTTAACTCCATTTATGTGAGTTTGTGGTTGATAAGGTTGGCATGAGTGTGTTTGGGATCTATATCAATAACCAGACTATAACCTCCTCTTTTAATGTGTTGAGTCTTACTAGTAAAAAAAATAGGGTTGTTTATTCAAACTATACATAAACTATTGGTGCAGGAGTAAACACTATGTGGATCCAAATTGGTTCATAACCAAGCTTTACATTATTAGGTGTCAATGCAATTATTAATGGGCTTTATATTTTTTAATTGAGCAATAAGTATAGCTTGGCAGGAAGTCTGACAAAGGTATAGGAAGCTAAAAATTGATTTCAAGAAGTTGAAGAAAATATAATCCTTTGGCCTATAATAGGAGGAGCATTAGGATGGGTTGTACTTTCAGGAGTAGTTATTGGTGTTGGCTTATGTCTTTTCGACCATAAGAAGAAATAAACACTTGTGAAGCCTCGCTCTTCGAGATAGCTTCCTTTGTTCTTGCATGCTCGATTAGAAAGTGCATATACCACTAAAGCCTCAAAGGGTACAATGAATAGTGGTAGATTTCATAACATACTCCTATTTAATCCCAATCTATGCACATAAAAACAAGGATTTCACAGTAAGATGATAATTTTTGTACACCCTTCATAAGACTATTACCTTAACAATTACAAGTCCAATCTTCTCTCCACGTTCAAACGAATAATCATTGGAATTCTTGTCCACCTCTGATTGCTAAATTAAATGATTTAGAAATTTTAAAGAATTAATAAAATATTTAGAAAGAGGTAATTCTAACCTTTAAAAATGTGATTTTGAAGGCTCCCACCACTCGATATTGCATCTTTACAAGTTTTTCAATGGCGACCTCAAATGTTGTTATTCTTGTAGCAATTTAAGATCATAATAGAGGAAAAATATGGTGATTACAAATTATTTTAAGGACAAGAGAAAAAAACACTTGCCATGCCTACTAACTACCAAACCCCTAATTTTTGGGGAGGATGTTAGTTCCAACAACCTAGTAATTAAAAATCACCGCCTATAATTAGCACATGAGTAATACTTATATTGATGATTTTGTGGGAGATCGACCATTATATTGGATTAATGTTATTATACTACATGTTATCATTGAAATTTTTATTTTTTAAAATTTATTTGTGATGATTTATGCACGGAGCCAAAAATTACTTGTTTAATGCTAGTAATTAATGGTATTATACACATGTCATCATTGTTTTTTAGTTAGAATGATTTTATACAAAAAGAACATGAAAAATTGTCATGTTAACCAAAAATATGATAGACAAATAATTGTAAGAGTTTTTTAAATCTAAAAATTATTTAAATTAAATAAAAACTTTAATATTAAATAAAAATTCCTACATTGCATTGGGTTTTTGACAAGATGACAAGATTTATTATTTCAAGTTATTCCAATACCAAAAAGAATCTTATAGTACCCCAGATATAAGAAATATTTACATAAACATTGTTTTCATGTTTATATACTAAAAATTAGTGAGCGATGTTCACGTGAATACAACACATTTAACGAACGAAAAGAAACCATACGAGTGGAAGAGTTATTTTGTAAATTAAATGTCAAAGAGATGGGTGGAAGCATTAGAGAGGGTCTCCAAGAGGTTTTAGTTAACATGTCAATAAGATGTAAGGTGACAATAAGGGCCAATTCCCCATGCAACACGCCATAGAAACGACATTGAATTTTTTTATTGAGCATTTGACATACAACTCACATAGTAAGGACGTGTGTTTTGCTTGAATCTTAAAATTTTCTCCTCCTAATTATTTTGATAGAAATTGGTTTTAGGTAAAACAAACTATTCTAAACTAAATAAATAAGATAATAACTAAGATTCAAAATAGAATATAATAAAATAACAACAAACACATTTTATTGTACAAAGAGATGATTAATTGATTATTTAAAATTTGAAAATTGAGGATTATTAGAGAAATCCCTGACTTCTGATTTACATGTGTGTTGTCAAAAGTTGAAAATAAAGGGAAAAGAGTCCATAAAGACTCTGAAAGTAATTTCAAAAGGTTAGTGTAGATCTGAAAAAGTTATAGAAAAATACCTAGGATTATTGGGGTGATCATTGTTAAGTCCAACATTATTGGATCGATCTTGGCAAGATGAGTTCAATCTTGGTCACTATGAATTTTGATGAACTTTTGCATCTGTTTTCATCTCTTTTTGCTTGTAAAAAATTTCTATTAGGTTGTCAAATTAAGTTATGGATCTTCCATAATTACTTCTTCCTTAAAAACCCTAATTATATCACATGGCACCTTTCATGACCATAAAAAATGGAAGAATTTATGAGGGGTCTTCCTTAATCAAACCCACATTTTTAAACAAGTTAGTAATCAACACTCAGATAGTCAAGTAGATACGATACCACTTATACTGAGATATATGTTTTATTGTGTTCACTAGTTGTATCGTGTTTATGCGAGGTTAAGGGATATAATGAAACTTATCACAAGGTACAACATATGTTTTACCTTTGTGATTCACAACCACTTTAATAATCTATATATAGAGTGTGGTGTCACCCTTATTGGTCCTCTTATATTTTAGTAGTGACACTATATTTTTATAGTATACTACCATAAATGTGACTCATAACTCTGTGTGTGTGAGAATGATATTTTAATGGGGAAAATAAAGTTAAGGATATATTAAATTATAATATAATCTATAACCCACAACCTAGATGTGGACTTTATATCTAGCATTATTTGATGTTATGAATCAACTGGTGAGATCAAAAATTTCCTTTTAAAAACTTTGATGAATTTTCCTCTTCATAGGTCCACAACCCACAGGTTCAGGGTCATAACCTAGAATACAAAATTATGGGAACATAATTTACATTATTATCGAGTCTAGATTAACATGTAAGGTTACTTATTCATATCCCATTATAGCTTAAACCTTTACTTATGAAATTATATTATTTTTTAGTTAAACATTTATTTTAAAGAACATTAATAAAATCTATATTTTATGCCAAAGGCATATTTCATTGAGGAATCCTTTCCATTGTTCATCTAATCCATCGTCTAAACAATTCTTAGAGTAATTTTGTTCTTATGTGTCTCCAAACAATTTTAGGCCCAGTTTTACACTCCACAAGTGCCTTAGATGTTTACCAAGAGTACACCAAATATGCACTTGTTGAATTTTATGTTATCACTATCAAACATCAAACTCAAAATCATAAATAGTGTCATTTGTGTTTTTATCATTGAATATTATCATCTTCAATGTCATATGTCTAATAACATTAGGCTGTCGAAGTTATGAAAATATCTGATGTTGAGAGCGGTACCTTTACCTTTTTGTTTGAATATGGAGGAAAATAACATTGTCATTTCTTCTTCTCTAGATTCAAACCATAACTCCAAACATTTTGGGTTTCACATATGGAAATTGTAGAGATTTTGTAACATTTTCCATTTGGAGAGCTAGCTAATATCATCTTTGTTGTAAAAAAAGTACATTTGTTGTAGCTTTGCCATTTTGTGCTCTATTAGAAAAATTGGAATTATAAGTCTTTTAGTATGGCAATTGCACCCTTGATAAAGGAAACTATAACAATCGAGGTGGTGCATAATTTGGGATACATCAAACTACCAAATCACTTTGACAGGTGCATATTCAAACCCATGTCTTATAGACTACCCAAAACAGGCAACGCTTGTGGTCTTGGTGGCATTTTTGCCTTTCTTCCAATCACTAGATAAAAGGAAATGAGTAACATTATTACAATTACAATGGTTGTTATTATTGCTACTGTAAATGTTATAATTTAAAGGACAAATTAGAAACCAATATTAATGACAATTTTTTTTCCTAAATTGTAACAAACTACCTCCTATTGGAGCTAAAGAAGAGGAAAACAAATGCAAATTAAATGAAGAACAAACAACAAACGTTATATGTCAAATTTTAATGTGAATGCCTCCTCATTGTCTTTGTGGATGTGTTTTAAGTGATTGAAGGATTGTTGCTTGATGCTTGGATGTGTGATTGCTATGGATTACTCAATATTTTGACCACACTTTATTGTGATTGGAAAAGCTAGATTGAGAAGATGACAATACTTAGTTATGGATTATTTGCTTGATAGATTGGAAAGATGATTACACTATTAGACTGTAAGATAGAAAGTAAGTTTGTACAAGAGTGTAACTCAATTTATAGATCCACATGGAATGTATCAATGGCTCAAAATTGATGAGAAGATTTGGTATGTGTATTTAAGAATTAAAAATTCCTAGAGGATTCTAGAGAAGGATGGTGTGGAGCTCAAGGTAGATTAGTAGATTCTAGATGTGGTTATTATAATTAATGAGATTTAGGTGGGGATTAAATGTAGGATTAGTTAGGACTGTTAGCAGAGGTAGTTGAAGGTAGGTGGTGAGGAATATAAAATTTCTTAATAATTGTGAGGATTTTATTAAAGGTTAAATAAGATGATAATGAAGATGATTAATTGATGCAAAGGATTATGTTAGGGAATAATTAGTCCTCATAGTAATTTCTACACCGTAATATGAATAATTACATGAGTAATAATTCATTATTACATATAGGTTGTTTGGTAGTAATATTATTATAAATAATATTATGAATATAGGTTAATATATAATATTATTTAGATATATTGTTACAATAATATATCATTTATAGAGTTTGTATAATCTATGAGATTTTGGGTGAGAATTTAATGGATAGATAACCTCCATAAATATAGGAATGGTTTTCCTATATATATGTAACACCCAAATGTTTTATTAATCAGAGAGTATGGAATAATATTATGTGTGTTTAAAATAATTTTGAGTTTATCTGTTTAGCTCCATTATTCAATTTTTTTAATTGGTCAAATCTGCACCAGCATTATCATTTGGTATCAGAGCAGGAGGTTCTGATGGTTTAATGAGTGCATGGGATTAGATATGGGTAATTTCTTAGGAGCGTTCGATCATAAAAGTCTGGTATCTATAGTTGTATTTATGGATGTGTACATGGTTTGGGTAGTGTTTTGTCAAAAATACGAACTACAAATCGGAGATTTAAAGATTCAAGTGGTAAAAAAATCTTAAGGAGACACAACTTTGGATGCTAAACTCAGCTTCCCACAGAATCAATTTCCATTTATTTTTTAGTCAGTTACATTACATCAATGCTCACACCATTATGTCTCTACATATCATGTTCTAGCTAGATATTCAAGCCTATATCTTCTTTGTGCATTCTTTACAAAGTTGTGGATGGTGTTATCGACTCATTTTCTGAATAAAAGAGGATTAAAGGATCAAATATATCCATTATAATACATTCAACATCTTGCATGGTATCTTCTTCTCATGCACCTTTGAGATTTTAAACTACTAGCCAGACTCGAGTCCTACTGCAATTATCC
The DNA here is from genome assembly GCA_037957365.1 of Torreya grandis. Classification (NCBI taxonomy): domain Eukaryota; kingdom Viridiplantae; phylum Streptophyta; class Pinopsida; order Cupressales; family Taxaceae; genus Torreya; species Torreya grandis. The sequence goes on from JARHVA010001058.1 coordinate 1,161,302, forward strand.
TACATCAAACTTGCCAACATTTGGCACGTTGGCACATAGCCACATCATCACTCATGTTCAATGGTATTAAAACTTCAAATGGGCTCTTTAACTAAAAATATGTCACAACTTCATTAAATCTGGCATGGAATACTTTTCTGTAATCTTCGTCATTCCATTAGCTTCCAATCTCATCGTACAGGTTCCAAACTCTTTAGGTTGGTCAAAAGTCTTCCATAGTTCTATGTTTATTAGTTTGTTAAAAGTTATAAAGTTTTTTAAGACATTTTATATATTCAAACGTTGTTTTTTTATTTTTATGCCTGTAGTTAGATTTTTTTATAAGTTTATTTGTTTGAAGGTTGTTTAATTCTTGTCTAGTATTGTTCAGTTTTAGTTTAATCTTTTGTATATTTGTGTATTTTTAATAAATGTTCAAAATATAAATAGTGTCATCAAATCATTTAATTGTAAAACAATCATTTTTTGTCAAATATTTATTCAATGTCAAGTATATCAACAAAGTCAGAAGTCATTATTAAAAGAGTCAGTTTTAAAATGTGTAGTTCATGGTCAAAAAGTTAGAGTTTTTTAGTAAGTCATTAGTGTCAAAAGGTCTCAAAAATTAAAAAATGTAAAAATAAAAACAATTTGCCTTACAGATGCATTTTTGAGCGACCTGGACATCCTGAGTAAAATCTTGTGGGGGGACTCTATTCCCTTCAAAATCATGTAACTAAGATTCACGACATCATTTACTGAGTAAGCAACAACCTACAGGAGGTTGGAGGATATTGGAGGATGGAGGATTTATACGCCTCTCATTAGCCACTAATGAAGGGGCACTTCCTGATATAGTGGCATGTATATATTTTTTATATTTTCAACACTTATTTGTTGTGTGATAAATAAGAGGTATATTTCCTCATTTTTCTCACATAGGCACTACATAAAAAAGGTGTTTAGAAGAAACAAGAATGTGGTAATAGTTAGGAGAGTAGCTACTGCAGAGATCTTGTGACTGCTTTACTTCTTTATGAAGATGATTCACAAGTGACACATCCATGCAGTCATGTAAAGTAAATGCGAGATGTGTTCATTTGCATATTAGTGGTCATGTGTAGTAAGATTGCATCAGTAGTATGCAGACCTAAGAGTATACAATGGAAAACAGTTTTGTTCATGCCAATTCTTGGAGGCAGGAGTGAACTTTGAACAAATGGTGTTCTTGTCATGGTTCCCACACTATTAGATTGACGTGTTTCCTCAGTGAATGGTTGATGGAAGATATTCTTATTCGATGTTCCCACACTAGTTCACTTGATGTGTTCTCAACAATGAATGGTTGATAAGAAGTTGATGTGTTCCTTCATTACTTTCATTAAGTCCTCTAAAACACAAATTACCATGCAAGGCCTAAGGGGGAAATGTCAGGGAATAATTAGTCCTCATAGTAATTTATACATCGCAATATGAATAATTACGTGAGTAATAATTCATTATTACATGTAAGTTATTTGGTAGTAATATTGTTATAAACAATATTACAATTATAAGTTAGTATACAATATTGTTTATATATATTGTTAAACAATATATCATATATAAAGTTTGTATAATCTGTGAGATTTTGGGTGAGAATTTAATGGAGAGATAATCTCCATAAATATAGGAATGGTTTTCCTGTATATATGTAAGACCCAAATGTTTTATTAATCAAAGAGTATGGAATAATATTAAGTGTGTTTAAAATAATTTTGAGTTTATCTATTTGGCTCTTTTAATTGCTCATATTTGCACCAACATTATCAAATAATGTGTTGTGATATAAGGTTGGTATAATGGAAGAAGATGTAAAGGGTGATATTAATGATGGTTTTAGAAATGGTATTAGAGATTATGGTGATTAGTGATGAATGAGGGTAAAATTAATAATTAAGGAGGAGTGGTTAATTTTAGATGTCTACATGTTGCCCCTCTTTAAATTGGGCATTATGATCGGAAGAAGTAGTGACATTTTGAATAAGTGGAAGAACATGTTGTTAGTAAGTTGATGAAAATTAGCGTAGGTAATTCCTCCTCAATGGGTCATGTAGGGAGGAATGATAAGGATGGCCACTTGAAATAAATGAGGGGTGGTATACATCGATAGAAAAAAGAGGGATTGGGATGGATGTAATGGTTGCATATAATATGATTGATATGATTAACATGATCTATTTGATGTGATGCTTGCAATAGATGAACTATGATTTGATTGATATTGGATAAGATAGAATGATTATGCCCTAGACAATGATATATGCTAGGGAGCGAGATAGATTGATGGTACCTAAAGAAATGATATATGTGAGGGAGTGAGATAAATAAACTTACGACCCTAGATGTGCCCCAGTCAATGATATATGAAAGGGGGAAGACATAAACTCTGAATAGATTGATTATCAAAGTTGTGAGCTTTAGATGTATCCTAAGCAACTATATATGTCAGGGAGAGCTATGAACTTTGATTGGATTGATTAAATAATTGATTGATTAACTGACTAATTTTCTAACTAATTAATTTATTGTTTGATTGATTCATGGTTGATTTGATTTAGAAGGGAAAAAATATGGATGTCATAATCCATCAAATCCAAATTGATAGGTGAAGGAGATTGAATGAAAAGATTAGGGAAATGATTAGGTGGATAGTGGTTGATTTGAAATTAAGCTCAATTTGGATTTAATTTTGGACTAGTTTAGATACAGATTGATTGATCAGTCGTACACTTTATTTTCCCCAAATGATGATGTATGTATAGGATTAGAAGTGGCAAGCTCAGATGTGGGAGTGATATTTGTTAGTTGATTGAGATGAACTGATTGATTGTAGTGTAAGGATTTTATCAATTGCATAAAATAGTGATGATGGACCATTTTGATGAAGTATTTGATAGGTTGGATGAGATAAGATAGAGAATTGGATTGTTAGTTAGAATAAAAGGATGAATGATTCAAAATAGTTATGAATTATTATGAGATTACGTCTAAGCTGACTTCAGATACCCCATGCGACTGAGTGTTGACTACATAGTTTGTATGGACCTTAGGCTGATGTAATTATACCTAAAAGGGAATTATGTGACAATACATGTTAGGATATATTAGATGTTTATGATGTCCAAAGTATGCCCCAAGTAGACTAATCAAGTTTGGATAAGATTGTTTAAAATAGTGATTGTTGTATATTTTAGATGAGATGTTAGTAATGACTATTAGATGTATTAACTATTATATTGATGATTTAATAGATGATTAAGTTTGAGATAAATGATCAGATTAGACTGTTGATGACTTAGAGAAATAATTTTGATTCAGTTGTATGATTGGAGTACATAGATTGGTGGATTGGATAAATGAGTGAATTTGGATTCGGGATTTGGTGTTTTATGAATATTGGATGTGAGTAAGGATCTATGAGGATTTTATGTTGCCATGGACTTGAGCCATGTGTAAAATCAATCATGTTTAATATAGCACTATGAAATATGCACCATGATATGTGTAACTATGATGATGTTTTACCTTAATACATATTGGATTGACATAAAAGATACAAAGATTAAAAATGAAGTGTACAAGTAACACATATCATAATTCACCATTGGTATAAAGGAATAAGATGGCATATTTGCTTTATGTTATTACACAAGCACAAGATGAGATTAAAAAAATGACTTGATAACAATGATATTTATAGAAATATGAAGTTAACAAAAAAAGAAAAAGGTACAAATGTTTGATAAAAGATAATCATTAAGCTCTAATTAAAGACACTTAATGAACAAATGTAGATAAGTAGATAAACATATTGATTAGATAGAGATATGTACCTGATAAAATATGTTCAAATAGTTCAAACATCATCAAAGATCATACAAGTAAAATGAACATGTAAGTATTTGCATGCAAATGATGTGATGCATTGACTTTTACGTGATCAATGTCTTGTCAATTATCCTATGTAAAATTTATGGGATGGGTGAATGATTCATGATTCAATGTCCCTTGTTTGATTTTGTCCCTAAATAATGATATATGTTGTGAGGTTAGATTTGATAGATGATTTGATTAAAGGATAGATGCAATGATTTATTGGATAAGGGATATGGATCTAGATAAGAAATGTGGAATTTGATGAGGATAAGGATTTGTATTTTTGCTTAGGTTGTAGGATATGATGACTAAGAGGTTTTAGATTTTATAATTTTTTTAAGCTTTTTTGGATTTTTTTAGAATTGTGTATCTATAAAAAGGGTCACTAGCAAAGGGAAAACACAAGCCTAGCAACTAGGATGGGAATGGTAGTGCACAAAATGGTGAAAGGATTTAGATGATACACAAATGGGATAAGTGATAAATAGGAATGGACGAGGGATCTTTAAGGACTGCGTCAATTGAAAACCAAAAGTCCAATAATAAAATTATTGTTTGAAGAATATGCCAAGATTTTTCTAGATCATGTCTCAAAACTTCTTCCACATCCTTGCTAAGGTTAAGACAAGAAGAAAGGATGGATGCAATAAAATGGAAAACAAGATGGCATGGGATATTTAATATGGGTAAGGATGGTCATAAGATGGATGAGGATGGTTGTGGGATGAGGATTTTGATGCAAATGGGGCTGCCCCAAAGTGTCTAAGTAATTAAAGATAATGGATAATTATACATGACACCAAAAACTAATTTTCATTATGGTACTTGTCCAAGGTGAGAAAAAACTCATTTTCACCATTGGACAAATGACTTTTTTCATTTTTTTTATTTGTTGATGACTTGATGGCATCTTGATTTATTGGTGGCATTTAATATGTATGATGCTGATGCATTTGATCTTCAGTCGATACCAATTATGTATAGCTTTGTCACCAAGATAATGTTGTTGATTTGCATTTCATTGATGTCATTGTGACCTTTATTTATTACCGATTCGGCTTCCTCTAGACATCTCAACCAGGTATCTTCATAGCCCTTGTAAAAGTCAAAGCTATCAGGGAGGATAAACTATTATAAGGATTAGATTAAGGATATGATTTGATGGTAGCATATAGAATTTTGATGGATGATAGGATCATGATGGGAGGTATAACTGTCAAGAGACCCAAAAAATAGTCACACACACCATTGTTGATTTTGGATGTTTCAATTGTGCTTTATGTGACATGATTTCGGATGTTGTAAATACTTTTGAGAAATTTCTCAAGAGGAACTTGAGACTTTTCTACTACTTAGGATTGAGAGTAGATGTGATTTGAATGATTTTTGGATTATCATCCATTTTAATATTGATTATGATGATGTCTTAATCAAGTGATACAAAGTTGATTTATCTATTAATGCCTTGAAAATATTTTCACCAACAAACTCTTGTTGATTTATTGGATTTATTTGATTTTGATTGCCCAATAATGCCTCAAAGAGGTTTTCACTAAGGGAATTTCCTTCATAAATTTAAAAATACTAATTTTGTTGATTATTTTTATTTTTATTTTTATTGTCCATTAGGGCCTCAAGAAGGTTTTCACCAGGGACCTTATTTTTTTACTTACCTGATTATTTAATTTATTTTAATTTTGATTTTTTATTGGATCAAAGTTAATTTCGAGTCCTATTTATGCTCTATTGATTAGATGTTATATTGGATCTCCATTTATTCTATAATTAATGTGTTGATATGGAGGAAGCTTGATGGTGTGTGATTTTGTCGATCCTAATCGATGGTTGTGGGAGAAATTTTAGGCTAATGGAAAGGATTGGTAATGTAAAAAGGATGGGGGATATTGATAAAAGGATGGGTGATGTCAATGAAAGGATTCAGGGCAAAATAATCCTTGCAGAGGTTATTTGGAGGACCTATTTTGATGTTAGCAAAAGCTTCCTCAAGAATTGTAGAAGAATTAGTGAGGTCATTGTAGTGATTTGTAGGAGGTGTGTAGCTAATGTTGTGCGCTCATGATTTTAATGTAGATGTTGATGATGAATCTGAATGTGATGGTGATGTTGATATGGAATTTGATTTTGATTCTAATATATATGATGAAGATTTTATTTTAATGTTGTTGATAGGAGATGTTTGGATTATGGCTACATGGGTGGCTTGTTAGATTATATTATCCATAAGTACCTTTTTCACTATGCACTTTGGAATGGAGGCTTTGGGATGAAGGGATTTTTATAAATGGGGGATTTTGTATGATGGGCAATAGTTAGACTACTATTTGGTGATGGATTCCTCAAATATGGGTTCTTCGAAGAAGGGTTCATCAAAGATGGGTGAATTGAAGATATGTTCGTAGAAAATAGGTTCTTCAAAGGTATGGGAATGGTTATAGAAAGGCTCATCGAAGTGAGTCTCATCAAAGATGGGTTTGTCAAATATAGGTTCATTTTCTTGATCTTGATTCAAAAATAAAGGAGCTTGATTGTGATCTAGAAATGAATGTTGGCATCTCCCTTCATGTTCACTCTCAGACATGGATTCATCTAATTCAATTTCAATTTTGATGTCACCATGATCAGTTAGATCTTGGACGTAATTTTTGAATATGGAGCATCTATTAATGGAATACCCCTAGATTTTATGAGATTTAAATTAATAACCCTTTTTATGCCAAGAGGGCTTAGGTTTGATTAGATTGAAAGACTTGGTGTATGGATACGATACCATATTTGTTGTGACTAGTTTGTAAAATATTGCTTCCATGGATTCCCTAAGAGCAATATATTGCTTCTATTTGGAGGTATGTTTGGATGTGAAAGCACTTGATTATTGGTTGGAAGATTGTACTTAGAGAGGTGATAACATGACATAGCTTATTGGTTATATTTTCAAGGGCATTAGGGTCAGATCAATATCAAATATTTGATTTCAAAAAGGGGTGCCAGGATAGGTTTCCCTTTGTTAGTGTGATGGCCAAGATTGTAATTGGTGGATGGGGTTTGATTGGGATTGGTTGGCATGGACACTATGTAGGTTTATTTTGATGGTTGTTCCTACTTATGATGGAATTTAGGTTTATGGGATCAAAATCTCCAAGATGTTAGGCATCAATTTCTAAGAGCTAAAAAAGGTATTGTTTGAACTAGGCTATATCCAAATTTGTTTTGGGTGCCATGGATCGAGATGAGAGAAAGGATAGATATTATGATTTTTTAGTCCCAAGTGAAGGTGCATGAGATTTAATAGAGAGATTAGGAAAATTATTTTTAGATAGTTGGATTATTTGGTTTGTATTGATAATGTCCATATTTGAATTGATGAAGGTTATGCTTGTTTGATGCAAGTTTGCTTAGTTTGATTTGTGATTTGATGAATTTGGATTTGGATTATTTTGGATGTTAATTTTAGGATCATTTATATTGGTGATGGATCATAAACTTGAGTAGGATAATTGATTTAATTACGAGCCAACTTGATTTAAGATTTATTATGGTATGATTAACGTTATAATGTTGATAGGTGATAAAATTGGACAAGTTTTTTGGATTGATGTTTGGATAAATTGGATTAGAATTATTTTGGATGTAGCCTTAGATGATGATTTTATCCATCTAATGATAGGTAGGGATTAATTGGTTTATTAGGGTGCAGGTGATCATTGATGATGTTGGATTGGTTGATCTTGGTATTATAAGCTAACTCAAAAGATTACTGGATTTTCTTTTAGAAGTTGCTCAAGTTTAGTTTGATATATGGACTTGGGATTAGATTAAATGGATTGATGGATTTGGATTAAGTGGATTGGATTTTATGTGATTAGGATTAAGATAAATGTTTAATTTGGGCTATAAATGTATCAAACTTGATTATTTTTTTAGATTCTAGCAAGCTTAATTTATATTGGTAGTTTCTGATGAGGTGTGATAGGGGGTTTATTGTAATGTGGATTAAGGAGATTGATTGGATTAAGGTGTGTTTTGATAACCTTGGGATTTGGATTTGACAATATGAGATTCAAATTGGATTTGTCTTGGATTAGGTGTTTGGATTATGACTTGTTGGGGTTGAATTAGGAATGCATGCTTGGAAAAGTGGGTATCTCTATTATGTTTAATTGTGAATCAAGGTGTGATTAAGGGATGTCTCTTTGGGTTTAGTGTGGATAAGGTATGATTTAGGGATGTTGTAGTTGGTTCTATATTGTGAATTTTTGGTTTTGTTTAAGGTGTTAAGGTTTTTTTAATAGTACAGGTCTCGAAAACACATAAAGAATATCATGCAAGCCTTAATACCTATGATAGTATAAAAGGTGTGTAATGAAAATAGAAACCCATGTATTTATTCTCATGAAGTGGTGACTAGATTGGTATCCCAACCATCATCTCACAGTTGTATGTCGTGAGTAATCTTCATGGATGTTGTTTCCCTTGCACTACTAATTGTTTGTGGTTGATAGGTCTAAAGCTAGGCTTTAAAAGGATCATTAGGTGCCTCCTTTAAATCCCTTGTGGTATGTGGGGGACAAGCCCATGCAATTATTTTGTATGACACCTAAGTATTAGAGTATGACCTCCTCACTTCAAGAAACCCTTAATGGGGAATCCTGCTTAGCTGTACAAAAACTATCATTTATTTTTATATTTCATCATGACACAGAGTGTGGATTAGTGTGTGGTGATGAAATCCATGTCACAACCCTCCTAAATAATATGAAAAGTGTGCGGGGATAAATTCCATGTCACATTTACCCTAGAAAAAAAAAGAGGGAGGTGACGAATGTTTTTTATCCCCCAAATCACCAAACGGGTGTGAGGGGAGAGCATACACAATCTATCCCCAGTTCAAAAAAACACACAAGATGAGTGACAAATATGTATTTAAAATATTTAAACATAAACAAGGAAACTTTGATTATTTTTCAAACCCAAGGTCACCCAACAATTGTGAGGGGAGAGCATACACAATTGGGTCACCCAAACAAAATTAATTTGATTATTCGATCAAATGATCAAAATGGATTAAGAGATAGTTTAATTGATTATTTGAGAGATAATTACTTTTAAAAATAAACCTATAAATAGAGTGTTATTAGTTTGATAAACATCTTGAGGGGCAACCTGCAAAAAGACCATTAGTAGTTTAACAATTTAGCCTTTGACATTTGTGTACCTAAAAGTTAGGATCAAGAAAAATTTGCCCTATTTGTATGATTTTTTGCACTTTTAGAAATAAAAAATTGACAAATTCAAATAAAAATATTTTAACATGGTTTTCCTCTTGTCGGTATTAAAATCAAAATATAAACGTGCTACCTTGAGTGAGGTATTATTCGTAACCTTATAAATATTATAAGTTTTTGGTAAACCATCATTCCCTACGAGGTGCACCAATATATACCATTATAATATATCATAGCAGGAGGATGGATAAATATTGATAATCTTCTTGAGATATGTATATATTATGAAGAATGAAATGCATTAATCTCATTTGATATTATATGCAATATTAAATCTCAACCTGCATATAACCAACCATGGTAGACCAACTAAATGTCATAAATCATAATCTCCAAGATCAATCACTAAAGTTTAATAATGAAAATTAATATTAGTTAGACCGTGAATCAATAATAGGCAACTTATGCTACGCACAAACCTTTAAAGGTTTACAATCCATAAATAATACTATTATCCACTTACTGATATGGTATACTTAAGGCACAAGCGACCATTGGAACTCCTTGATGTAAATTATGAATGTGTATTTAGAGGTCTAGAACTTGATGATAATTTGGATGTGTTTTATTTAACATATATTTAGAATCTCATGATGTGCCTTCCAAAATTTATGCTAAGTATGATAATTTGGATGATTCACCTATCACTTCAGACCAGTCTCTTCTTGGTGAAAGAGTATTGAAATTGTAATCAAGTGCATATTACCTTCCACATACTAACAAGGAGGAAACAAGTGGTGATGATTCTAATTTTATATATGCAAATGAGCAAGCTATTGGCATTGTTGATGGCATGGAAAATACAAAAGGTATATAAGAAATAACTGTAACCTCTTCCAATCCCTTATTTTGTGGCTAGAGGTATGAAACTTGATGATAAGAGTAAGAATGGAAAAAGCTTGAAAATATTTGTATCCACATCTATTTTCATATGGCTTTTTGCATTAATCGATTAGATTATATAGGAGGCATATTTTATTTGAGGATAACTTTTAATTTTTTGTCTAATTCATATTAGATTTGTCTACTTTGATTTTACATAGTAACAATAGTCCATTTTTTGTCTAGAATCTAATTAGTTTTGGACTCGTCTAAATTCACAGGTGGTGCATTCTCTACATTTTTAGAGGAGCCATTAGATATGTGACCCCCATTTCATTGAGATGACACAAGTTTCAATATTTTATTGGGAAACTTATATAGTTTGGTGGAAGATCTATATTGCACTGATAGATGTGACATGTCATTAAACTTTGCATGTGTATTTATCCATGCCTCTTTAGGTCTATCATAATAAATACCATGTCATTTCCACTTGCTATCATTTCCAAACTCGCCTTTAAATATTTCACCATTTTAATGTTCGGTATGACCTTGCCCTTCTCCACCACTTTCCCATTTCTCAAGCTCGTGGTTGAACAAAACATCTGCTCCCCACATAAATCATTGCCACATAGTATGAAAGATCACACCACCTCATTTTACATTGTCACTAATAGAATTAGATTTATTTATCTAATTAGGTAGATTAATTCATCATTATGCTCAATAAATCACTTATGTTTAGTGTGCTAGTTAGTTGTAGTTCACCTTAGTTTAGTTGTTAATTGTTCTTATTGTATTTAGGTAGTTAACTGTAATTAATTTTGATCACTCTCTATTGAGTGATTATTTACACTCATCATGGACTTGATCTAGAGTTGTAACTAGTTTTTAAATATATATAAACATTGTAGCTGGATTTTCAATAATGCAATGATCAAATTTGGTGTTTATCCCAATTTATTAATACTATATTTTTATCATTTGATATCAAAGCAAAGCTTGTGTTGCTTTGACCTAGCCAAGAAAAGATTTAGAAAGTTTTTAGGAAGAAAAATCATGGGGTGGAACCTTGAGGCAACTTCTCTCTCCAAGACTTTATTTTGCTAAAGCAGATTCTTCGCATCATACTCCTCACAGTAGCATTATTGGATCTAGTTATTGGTGCATTGGAGTTGCTTTTCTATGTTTTAAGTCATGTTGTAGATGAGATCAACCTTCATTGGCCACATTTTTATATTATTAGATATGTTTAAATCATCCATCGATTGGAATGCCTCTTACACTACCCACTATCTTCATAAGTGTGTTTTATACATACTTGGAACACTTTTTAAAATAACTTATAGCTTTAATTGGTATGTTTTTAGCATCTATTATGTTCTCTCTACTTAGAATTATATTCATTTTATTGGTTGCATGTGGATTTCAATATTAACTTAGCAAAATCACCATCCTCATCACCCAAAATGACAACCAAGGAGTTAGAATGGCCTTTGACCTCCAAAAGAGATCTTAAATCTGATCATTGTTGCATTGGAAGAGATACAAGTCTAATCCAATACGAATAAGATCAAAATCAATTTTTAATTTGTAAAAATGCATTCGATATTCTCAAAATCACTTTTGGTGAAACCCATTGTATTCCAAAAAAATGTATAGTTTTATTATTTTTTAACATTTAAATAGAAGTTTGTCCTTCATAAGATTGAACAGATGCATAAGGGAGTTGGTACTTTTATTTTTTAAGCTAAAAACTTCTCAACATGGGATCTAGAGTTCATATCACAAAACAATAATTTATTTAAATTTTGTATTTCTGAAAAAAGATAAAAGAGGGGTTATTTAAAACATTAAAACAAACCAAGAAATTAATTATTTTGATACCAAATAGAGGGGGAGCTTATTTTTTCTTTTGGAATTTTTTTTGCAACAATATTATAAATTTTAGTTATATTGTAAAAAACTAATTCCCTAGCAAATTCAACCATTAAAAACACAAAATAGTGCATATTACACAACTTGTAGCATTCAGTTCAAGTGATCCCTCTGGCTCATGTTTATGGGTAATGTCATTGTTATTTGGCCCACTACATACATGGCCTAACATACCTGCAACAACAACATCTATACATCATCCCTATAAATCATCATAGATAAATAAGGTACATAAATTTTCATTAAACCATCCCTCCATTACCCATTCACCATGATCATTTGACATAAATCTTAAAATTGGGAAAATTTGAATATATAGGGAAGTTACATCCACGTATAAGGATTTCTTTCTAAGTAGGTGCCATTGATCATATGCATCCTTCTCCAATACTATCTTGGCACATGTATCACTTTGGTGCAGGGCCTATGATTACAACCTCCTTTTCATATACCTAACTCTGATTTCTCCTTTGTAACCTTTAATCATCTCTGATGTAGCTTGTAACTTGTCTCTATTGGTACACTACTTGCCTCTTGAACTTTCTCTCAATCTCTCTCTTATCTAGGATCCTAGCCTCTTTGTATACATATTCTTTATTGTTCTTGAATATATATAACCCATCATCTCTCCTTCTCTACTCTACAATCTTTTTTCTCAAACTCCATCCTCTCATTCATAACTTTCATCTCTTGAGTCCTTTTGCATAATTCAAACTTGACCTTTTTCTTTGGCTCATATACCTAAGACTTGGTTATAATGTGATATCTCCATATAAAGACTCATGAGTTCATCCTACTGATGTATTTTAGCTTCTTTCAATCATCTAATCAAATGACTCAACCCTCAAGTTAGGATTCTCAATCCAACTACTCCTTTTATGAGACCTTTCCTTGTAGCCCTCTTTTCACACAAATCTCCTATGTTTGACCAATATACTAAACTTATAGACAAACACAATATATATTTAGACACCCTTTATCCCCATTGTGCTTCTCCCAAAATTTCATGAGACAAATCCTAAGGGAAGTACCTTTTTTCTCACCACCTCCAAGGTAATAAGGTTTCCATTTAACATAGTCAAACACAAGTCCAAGAATCCATAATGTATGAACAAATATCAAATAAAAACCTCAAATAATATATTACACATAAAAACACAATGGATTAAAAAAAATTATGATTTTTGGCCAAGTAAAAGGAGAATTATATAAGTTTCCTTCTCAAACCCTAGGTCTTGGTCTCTATAAGCCAGTGCAAGGCTGAGAGTGAATAAAAAGGAAAATTATTGGTTTTAAACATTTTAAAATATATCTAAGACATATGAAATGTCTCACCCCAAAATACTCACCTTATCCAATAGTCTTTGGTCTAGTTCAACTCTCAACAGGCTTCATTCAACAATCATACAAAATTATGAGTGCATATTGTAGGACTATGTACTAGTTTTAGTTGTCTTTTGTACTTCCATTTAGATTTTTAGTCTCAAAATGACTCTAACACAATTTTATGGTTTTTCAAAGCTTGATACAACTCTCCCAATAGTTTTTTTTTTCCTTTCACCATCTTAATAAATCTCAAATGACTGAGTTAACATAATTATGGGGTTGCCTATCTTGATCGCGCATACATGTTCCTTGATTATTAAATCATATATGGTTTCCTAAACCACCAAAATGAATAATATCACAAAATACCAACTTCATATTATGATCTCACTTCATAACATTTAATAATCCTTAAACAATTGTATATCACATCAACTTGTCTTTTGGGACTATTGAAAACATAAAATTACTATTTATTTGGACTATGTGAACTCACCTAGGAGTCTGGGTTCTACCTTGACTATCAGGTTAATTATTTTGAACGTGAAAAATATCATAACCTATGTATATATACTTCACTACCCTCTCTTCACCTCAACACTCTTGCATGAACCTCAAACAACCACCCTTTTGTCTATTTTCTTGATTGTGCTAAACAACATTCTTGTATTTTACATAAACAATCAGTGTACTGAAGGGAAGGGCCAAGATTGAATTCAAACCAAATTAAAACAACAAAAATATGTATTAAATACCAATTCTCTCATGAATTTCACCAGGCATTCATTCAAAGCATTCTTTTATTAGTTGATCACTTTCATATACAGTAACCATGTACATACTTGACAAGGTAGATAGGCTTCTTTGAAAGCTTGATTTCCCTTTATTTTCTCAATTATCAACCTCTATCTCCTTCCAAAATATAATTATTTACCACCCTAATCTATGCACACACTAACTCCTTCTAGCATTCTATTGTTCTTAATACACTAAACATGTAAACAAACTCCTATTCTTGCTACCCCACATTGAAGGGCAATTACACATCTATTTTCTTGATTTGTATTGCTCTTATTCATGAAATTTACATTATGACACTAATTCAAACTTAATTAGGACCATATATGACCATCTACAAACATTATACAACATAAGATCCCATACATGAGTCCAAACTCCCCACAAGTTAGTATAGGAAATTCAAAATTTCAAAATAGCCATTTTGGCAGGAAACTCCAAAAGGCTTCAAACAACAACTTAGAGATTGTCTAATGACTCTAAAACCTATAATATGATATTATAAGACCTATACCAACCTCACAAGACCAAATATGGTCACTAAAACACTAGAAAATATACTAACTCCTTGATTACATGGTGATGCTCTGCATCACACTCTCTCTCTCACATACATTAACTTCTCTTTCACATATTGTCGAGTATATAGTGTAGACACATAAAGTTAGACATCTCATCTCAATTTTAAATATTCATAATTAATCCCTTCATTATGCTAACTAAAACCTAATCCATCATCACATCACTTTCTAATCTCGTTATCCACTACTATTTCTAGATTAACCACTATTCATCATCACCAATCAAATAATCATGTGTTGTTTTAAACCTTGCCCATCTCATATAAATCACCTCACATAACTTTAGTTTATTTACCATTTTTAATTAGCTAAATCATCCATATTAATAAAATCAAAGGGAATTTGGAATATCCATATTTTCCATAAATCCATTTATCTCACATCAACCCATCACCCTAATGAATGACATCATCATCCAATCCCAATATAATCTCACCAAATCTAATGCAAAGGACAAATTATGGCATGCCCATCCCTAGCCCATATCCTTCTCTACCACTTTCATTTATGACCCAACCATCCAATTTGACTCATTCTCCACCTTTGATCTTGAATCAGGATCAATGACTCACAATTCTCATGAAATACTATAAATTAGAGCTCCCTCTCTAATTTAAACAAACTCCCATGCCATAATAAATTATTGTATCTTTAAGAGAAAATCATAGCCTCCAAGCCATCCATATGTCAATCCCAATCATCAAGTTACTAAGGGCAAATGTTACCCAAATTTATACATTGTCTCCACCATTTAATACAACTACAATCCAAAGAAATTGAGCAAAGCAATATTTAAAGGACCACATTTTACTTGTTGGTAAGTGAAGGCATTGCTTTCTAACCCCCTTTTTGCTCAATCAGAGGCATTTCAACTATGAATTTATTTAGCATTTGTTGGCTTTGTTTTATTTGAGTTCTAACTTTGTTTGCTAATTGGTTTGTTTTTGATATATACATATAAAAAGGATGAGCTTCTTCCACGTACTGACATGTATATATGAAGGCAACACATATAGATAGATTATGTATATCAAGCTAACATTATATAGAGAGGAGAATATTTTTGGAGTGATAAGGAACCAATTCATCTCTCATACTTTGAGTACAACATGTAAAATGATCATAATTTATTTATTTTAGATTCACATCTCTTACGTGGAAATAATTATGCAACATGGAAAACTAAAATCAAGACTTGTTTTGAATATGAGGACATATATTTTAGTTGATGGCTCCTTTACCCAACATGCAATAGACACTATCCAAACAACACAAGTTTGATAAATCAAACCATAAATCAAATATCATTATCATGTTTAAATTAACATATGAGGTACAACATCATATCTTGGATGCCAACACAACCAAATCACCTTGGGACAAATAAAATGAGAGAGACAAAAAGTTTTTAGGCATGTCGTAACCTTAAGAGCCTCACTCCTAGCATTGGGTCAACCCATGAAAGATACCACTCTTGTACTCATTGTCCTGAGAGCACTGCTACAATCCTACAAAGTGTTCATGATCACATTGAACCTCCTAGAAAAAAAAACCAATATTTGAAAAGTTGGTAAACATGTTACAATAAGAGAAGTCCGTACACAATGAAGCAAATAAAGAATACCATGCACTTGCTTCCAATTTTAAGGGCATGAACAAGTAGAAGTTCTCCTAAAAATAAGGAAATCAATAAAATTCAAAGAACTCACAAGGATCTTCAAACAAGAAACCCTACTTTATTTATGGAAAAGTGTAATAACCGCCTCTATTTTTCGAATGAAACAAACTTACAAATTACTGTCATATCAATTAAATTGCTTAATGATCAACATGGCATTTGTTAAATACTTGACAAACATATAGCTATACATGCAAAACCTAAAACTTCTTATTTATTGTTAAACACTAATTTGGAATATAAATGTACACATACAATTGCATTATGGGCTGTGACAAATATTCAAATTTGTATTCAAAAATTACAATGCTTAGATATGAAAATTTGATAGAAAAAACCTGGAAATCAGTGTTGTAGTAACCCACAGATGAAATGGCAACCTTCTAGACCTCTAATCAGCAAGAATAACTAAGTAAACTTGATGCAAACATTGTTCATGCACAATAACAACACTATTCATGGCACTGTAGCAATTTTACTATTCATGCGCATTGTAGCAAAAACACTATTCATGTGCACTATAGCAAAAACACTATTCAAAGCCCCTGTAGCAAATCATTATTCTGCCCTTCTTTGTTGTAAATCCAATAAGCCCAATGTGTTTCCTGAATGAAAACACCATCAATCCTCCTGATTGTGTCTTTCAACAGTGAAGAGAATGCTAGCAAAGAGGGATTTCATCCTCTAAGCTCAAAAATTAGATTTCTAGGAAATCTAACAGCATAACATTAATCTCATCCAAACTCCCTAAATGGAAGCTCTTATACTTCTTTTATAGAGTTCTCACAAGAGTCCATTCCTTTGTTTTGTCAATGTGGGATAAAACATAACTCCCTCTATGTAACTTATGTATCTGATGTATTATAAAATAAAGGGGATTCTTTTGTTTAAATAATTCCCACAAACTATAGAATATGCATTAATAAAGTTAAATATTTAAATTTAACTTTATAAAATAACTTCATTATGCCTAATAAATCATATCAATGATAAATAAATATTCTTGTTGATTTTAAACAATTACCATCGACATGTCACTACCCCTAGAAGTCCAGCCATGTCCATTCACAACTTACTATAAATAATAAGTATGCCCAAAACTGCCTCAAACCCCTCAAAAAGATATGTAATTGAAATTATCTAGGCCAAATGGCCTCTAAGTCCCTTTAATGTCTTAGTTAGCCTACGGGACCATAGGGAAATAGGCTAATGAGAACATCATGCTATGAATGTTAGAAAGGGGACATTACAGTTCGCCCTTCCCAAAATTGCTTGTCCTCAAGCAATTTCAACTCTGAATGTTGTAATATCTACTCATTTTCCCAAGTAGCATCCTCCACTGGTAGGTTCCTCCACTTGACTAGGTACTCCTTGATGACTCTCCGCCTGAGTGTTCTCTCCCTGATATCAATGATAGCTTCAGGAATCAATGTAAACTTACCTTCTTCATCTAGAGGGGGAAAATTTGTAGATGGAACAACACTATGACCGAGCACTTTCTTAAGCCTGGAGACATGGAACACATTATGCACCCTGTTATCTGATGGTAACTCCAGTTCATATGCCACCTCGCTAAAGCACTGAACAACTTCGAATGGCCCATAAAATCTTGGTTTCAACTTCTCTGCTCCACTCTTCTTAAGTGTAGACTAATTATAGGGTTGGAGTCTCAAGTATACCATATCCCCAGCCTCAAAACTATGTTCCACCCTGTGTTGGTCAGCATATAATTTATACTAATTCTAAGCTTATTGAATATTCTCCTAAAGTGATCTCAAAATATCTTGGCTATCTTGTAACCAATTTCATGCACTTGGTATGTTGATATTTCCAAAAAGAAGATCTATGAAGTGAGGAGCTTAATACCCATATAACACCATGAATGGAGATATCCTAATCGTCATGTGATAAGTAGTATTATAAAAATACTCACCTAAATAAAGCCATTTCATCCAAGCCTTCTGCTACCCTGATACATAGTTTTGCAAGTACCCCTCAACCCACTTATTAACAATCTCCATCTGCCCATCTGTTTGTGGGTGATAGCTAGTGCTAGGAGTGAGCTCAGTGCCACTCAATCTGAAAAGTTCCTGCCAAAATAAGCTCAAAAACTTACTATCACTGACTATGTTCTTAGGCATCCCATGTAGCCTAAACACCTCCTAAAAAAATAAGTCTGCTACCTGTGTTATTATGCTAGTAGATGTATTAGAAAAGAAATGAGCATATTTAGTTAACCTGTCCACCACCACATAAATACAATCTCGACTTTGCACCTTGGGTAGGCCTGTGATAAAATCCATCAAAATGCTTTTCCATTTCTTGTCAGGAATGGGTAAAGGCTATAGTAATCCAGCTGGAAGAGTATGCTCATCTTTGTTCTGCTGGAAAACTCGACATTCTCTAACATATCTTTGCACATCATCCTTGAGTCCTCTCCAAGTAAACCTCTCATGAATCTATCGATATGTTTTAAAGAACCTCGGGTGTCCAGCCATAGGCGTATCATGGAATGTCCTTAAGATAGTACATTTGATGAGCGAAGAAGGTACCAAATACATCATATCCTTGTATAGGATAAGGTCGTTAACCACCACATATCTATCATCTTGTAGATATCCCTTTATCAAATCAGCTACCCACTGATCCTTAACATATTCAACTATTATTTTCTCCTTCCAGTCTATTGAAATCTCAACTAGGGAACATACATGTGGTCTCTTAGAAAGTGCATCGGCCACTACAGTCTTCTTCCCTTTGACATACCCAATGTCAAATCATATGCCTATAGTTTGGTGATCCACTTCTGCTGCCTAGCATTAAGAGTTCTCTAGCTCATGAAATATTTTATACTGTTATGATTTGTTTTAATCACAAATTTACCTCCAACCAGAAAATACCTAAATTTGGCCAATAAATGTATTATGGCCAACATTTTTGGATCATATATAGAGTAGCTCTTCTCCACTCCCTTTAGCTTCCTACTCTTAAAAGCATTAGGATGTCTTTCCTGCATTAAGACTACACTCACCCCATCCCCAGATAAATCACACTGAAGCTTGAATGGTTTGGAGAAGTCTGGAAGTGCTAATATTGGACAAGATGTCATCAACTATGTGAAGTTCTTGAAGTACTTCTGAGCTGCCTCTGTCCATACAAACGCTCCCTTCCTAGTCAAATCCATAAGTGGAGCTGTTGTCTATGAGAACCCCTTGACAAACCTCTTGTAGAAACCACATAGACTGAAGAACCCCTTGAGTTGGGTACGATTAGTAGGAGTAGGCCACTCAACTATAGCTCTAATTTTTTCAAGGTCTACCCTCACTCCATCCACACTAATGATGTTCCCAAGGTACAATAATTTTGTCATGCTGAATTCACATTTAGATTATTTGGCATGAAGGGACTCATTCTCAAGTATGCTCAATACCTCCTCCAAGTGTTGCAAGTGCTCCTCCCATGCCCTACTATATATCAGGACATCATCAAAAAATATAAGCACAAATTTCCTTGACTGACTCCTAAACACCTCATTCATACAAAAATGAAAAGTAGTTGAAGCATTAGTTAACCCGAATGGCATGACCAAAAACTCAAAGTGGCCATAATGGCACCTAAAGGTTGTCTTATCTACATCCTCTAATCTCATTCTAATCTGATGGTACCTAGAGCACAAGTCTATCTTTGAGAAGCAGCATGCACCATGTACCTCATCTATTAGCTCATCTATTCTTTGAATGGGGTACCTATTCTTGATTCTCTTTTTATTTAGAGCCCTGTAATCTATGCACATATGCATTATCCCATCTTTTTTCTTTACTAAGACCACTGATGAGGTAAATAGACTTTTTCTAGGCCTAATGTGTCCCATCTCTAGCAACTTCTTTGTTGCCTTCTCGATCTCATCCTTATGCACCTTAGGATGATGATAGGGGTGGTAATCACAGGCTTTGCACCCTCTTCCAGTTCAATCACATGCTTTATTCCTCTATCTGGTGGAACACCAGGTGGAATGCTTTCAAACATCTTTGTATGTTTGGATATGACCCCATGAATGTCTAGATGGTACTCCTTAACTTGTTGCTCTATAGCTATAGATATGATCATATATTTTGCTGCCCACTCTATCTGGTCATGTCTAAACAAATGTTCCATCCTCTTAAGTGAAACTACTCTAAGTCCCCCATTTGATAACCCTCTGAGAACCACTTTCTGACCCTAGTGTTCAAATCTCATTTCCAATTTCTCCAAATTAAAGGTGAACTCTACTAGAGATCTCATCCATGTCATGCCTAAGATGACATCATAATCTCCCATGTCAACAACATAAAACTTGCCTACCATGTCATAGTCTCCAATCCACATATGGAGATCAAGGATCATCTGAGTACTAAGAAGCTTGTCTACACTAGCTACCATCACTCTGAATCCCTCATGTTCCTTAGTCTAAAGTCCTTGCTTCTTCACAAAGCTTGCATCAATGAAATTGTGGGTGGCTCTTGTGTCTATCAATGAAACAACTCACTACCCCTGAATCACACCTCTTACCTTAAAGGTTATTGATGGTTCAATTTTGGTAAGTCAGGCAATGGTCTTAACTTCTCTAACCTCCTCTGCCATAGTCTCTTCTTCATCACTGCTTTTTGAATATAACTGTTGCTCTAACTCTTCTGAAGCTGATTTTTTAGCTGAAAAATAGTATAACTATTTTGCCTTCACCTTAAATGTACACTTATGCAAAGGGTCCCATTGCTCTCTCTAATGAAAACAAGTTTTTTTCCTTCTGAGCTCATTGAATTGATCACTGTCAAGTCTCCCTGAATCTGCTCGTGGTGGATGTGATTCATTTTGTCTCTTATCCTTTTCTTTTTTCTATGGGAAACTCTTAGACTGAAATCAGCTTTTTGAACTAGAAGCCTCCATGTCCCTAGCCTTCTTAATAGCCTCCTGTAGTGTAGGTGGATTGAGGGCCTTAATCCACCCTCTCAATGGATCAACCAATCCATCCATGAAAAGCACCATAAGTCTCTTTGGTGATATATCCGTGACTAATATTAAAAGTCTCTGAAACTTAAAGATATAGTTCTTTAATGGTCCCCATTGTTTCAATTGTGCCAACTCCTTAAAATGTAGTTCTAGATCATTCCTATCAAACCACTCTATCAATCATTCTATTAAATCAACATAATAAGTGATTTGATCATGTCCCATAGTCACTATGCCATGGTGCCACCACTCATGTGCAACTCCATCAAGGTGTATAATGACATATTTAATGGCTTCTTCTTCGGGCATAGGATTAAGCTGAAGATAGGTATCCACCTTTTGCACCTAAACTCATGTTGTAGTCTTCCCAAAAGCATCAAAACAAGGTAGAGACAATTTCCCTACTTTCTTTTGTAACTCAAAGTTTTGGCTCATGTTTCCTATACAAGGCATGTGTGTCATCCTCACATCAATATAGTCTCATAAAGATATAGCTACCTAAAATTCAGGGCCTCCACTCTCCCAATCTCTTCTGAACTAATCCTGAAAATCTATGATTTGAGGTTCATTGGTAGGTTGTGTCGGTGCCCTAGGTAGGAAGGTAGGTAAAAGTGGTCTAGAGCTCACCGTTCTAGTGGGTTGAGCTACATGGCCCAAGTTATCACCTACATTTATGTTAAGTTGTGGAGCTAAAAGCTTAATTGTTATGCAAATGTGGAGGTTACTGAGTGTCACAATAACCAACATCGGTCAGGCCAATCGACGTTAGTCAAGGGTAGACCAGAAGCTGCCGATGTCGGTCATCTCCAAACAGACAGAGACTGACGTCGGTCACCTATGTGTTTCCAAAACTGGTCTAATATTAGACGAGTTGTTTGCATGTAAAGACTAATTTTAGTCTTGAGTCTGTGTTTCTAATTATTGTTTGTATGGGGTCTATTTAAGAGACCCATGGGCTGTATTTTAATTAAGGACAAAAGGAATAAGAAGGATTAGATCCTCTAGTGTAAGATCAGTTGATCTGCAGGTAGCAAGATCAGGGAGATCTACATGGTAAGTAAGATCAGTTAATCTGCAGGGTGTGTAAGATCAAGAAGGTCTGCTTGGTAAGCAAGGTCAATCAGATCTGTTGTAAGGTAGGCAAAGCAACCATTGAGTTAATTGTCATTGGTGGAACAATCAAAGTAGGCAACAACAACCATTGTGTTGATGGTTGATTGTCACTTGGAGGGAACAACTCTGTGTTGAGTTATTTGTAATTGATTGTGTGAGAGAGAGAGAACTCTTGAAATAAATATTGGACACCCAAGAGGTGTGGAAGAGTGTGATTTCTTCATTGTATTCTTGAAGAGTGTTAATACAGATTGTATTGTTTCTCGTATCATCTATTTTTTATTATTTCTAAATTCTAGTTACTTATTACTTCTAGTTTAATTCTGTGTTTAGTTGTTTATACAAAGGTAATCAAGTGTGCTCTTAGGAGTGGATCCTAACAAGTGGTATCAGAGCTAGGACCGACGTTGATCAGGTAAGAACCAACATCGGTCAGGTCGGTCGCATGAAATCGACGTCGGTCAAATGCAGACTGAGAGATGACCGAGATCGGTCACTGTTAGAACAAAATATGGGCAGACAGCAAGCTGTCAAGGAGTCTCAAACGCCCATGAGGAGGACTGAAAGGGTAAGTAAGCCTCAAATTCATTATTCCCCTTCTTTATATTACTTATTGCTCACTGATGGTGGAAAACCAGGAAGTTTTAAAGAGGCAATGCAGGTAGAATCCAGGAAACAGTGGGAGCATGGCATGAATGAGGAATTTGATTCCTTTGAAAAGAACCAAATGGGAGATTTGGTAGAGTTGCCAGCCGGAATGAAAGCACTGAAAGACGAATGGATTCACAGGTTAAAGAAAGGAGAGAATGGACAGGTGAGATAGAAGGCCAAGTTATATGGTCTTGAGCAAGCTCCAGGACAGTGGTATAGGTTAGACAGGTTTATGACAAAGCATGGCTTTAGTCAATGTCAATGTAATCATTGTGTTTATTTTACCAAGTTGGATAATGGTCGCAACATTATCCTGTTACTGTATGTAGTGTATATGCTTATTGTAGGGTCACACATGCAGGGAATTGTTGAGCTTAAGGTAAAAGTAGCTCAAACATGTGCTAGGAAGGATTCAAGAGCAAAGGAAATCCTTGGCATGAGTATTTCTAGAGACAGAGAAGATCACAGGTTAATTTTATCTCCAAAGGATTATGTGAATAAGGTAGTGGAGAGGTTCAATTTGCAGGATGCAAAATCGGTTAGCACACCTATGGTTGGACAGTTCAAGTTGAGCTATGAACAGTGTCTTAAATCATATGATGAGGTTGAGTACATGATATGTACTAGACCTAATATTGCCCAAGCAGTGGGATTTGTCAGCAAGTTTATGGCCAATTCAGGGAAGGAGCAATGGAAAGCAGTTCAGTGGATTCTCAGATATCTGAGAGGGACCAGCAGCAGGTATTTATGTTACGTAGGGTAAACACTTCTCTACATGGGTATGTAGATGCAGATATGGTAGAATACTTAGATGACAAGAGAAGCGCCACATGATATGTGTTCACTATTGGTGGTATGGTGGTTAGTTGGATTTTAGAGATGCAGAAGGTTGTTGCAGTCATAGGGACTAGCAAGGATATGAAACCTGCAAGTATGTTAACAAAGCCGGGAACAAAGGAGAAGTTGAATCTTCATTCAACTTCTGTTGGTCTTCAAGATTAAACTTGAAGAGGGATACAAGCCAAAAACAAATTAGAGGATGTATAGGTACAGGTATAGGTATAAGTATAGATGCAGTTCTTTATCTCCAAGTGGGAGATTGTTAAGTTGTGGAGCTAAAAGCTTCACTGTTATGCAAATGTGGAGGCTGTTGATTGTCACAGTAACCGATGTCAATCAGGCCAATCGACGTTGATCAGGGGTAGACCGGAAGCTACCGACATCGGTCATGCATCGGCTGACGTTGGTCATCTCCAGACAGACAGAGACCGACGTCAGTCACCTGTGTGTTTCTAAAACTGGTCTAATTTTAGATGGACGATTTGTTTGCATGTAAAGACTAATTTTAGTCTTGAGTCTAAGTTTCTAATTATTGTTTGTATGGGATCTATTTAAGAGACCCATGGGCTGTATTGTAATTAAGGACAAAAGGACTAAGAAGGATTAGATCCTCTAGTGTAAGATCAGTTGATCTGCATGTATCAAGATCAGGGAGATCTACATGGTAAGTAAGATCAGTTGATCTGCAGGGTGTGCAAGATCAAGAAGGTCTGCTTGGTAAGCAAGGTCAATTAGATCTGTTGTAAGGTAGGCAAAGCAACCATTGAGTTGATTGTCACCAGTGGAGCAATCAGAGTAGGCAACAACAACCATTGTGTTGATGGTTGATTGTCACTTGGAGGGAGCAACTCTGTGTTGAGTTGTTTGTAATTGATTGTGTGAGAGAGAGAGAACTCTTGAGAGAAATACTAGACAACCAAGAGGTGTGGAAGAGTGTGATTTCTTCATTGTATTTTGGAAGAGTGTTAATACAGATTGTATTGTTTCTCGTATCATCTATTCTTTGTTGTTTCTAAATTCTAGTTACCTATTACTTCTGATTTAATTACGTGTTTAGTTGCTTATACAAAGGTAATCAGGTGTGCTCTTAGGAGTGGATCCTAACAATTTCCCCCTCCATTACCTCCATTTCTATTTTGTCCACCATTATTACCTTCATTATTTCCACCATTTTATCCATTATTACCTCTATTCTGATTAATGTCACCATTATTTCCACCTCCTAAGTTGTTCATGTCAAT
Organism: Torreya grandis; assembly: GCA_037957365.1. Taxonomy (NCBI): domain Eukaryota; kingdom Viridiplantae; phylum Streptophyta; class Pinopsida; order Cupressales; family Taxaceae; genus Torreya; species Torreya grandis. Next base: position 1,186,476 of record JARHVA010001058.1, read on the forward strand.
ACCAAATTGGTGTGCCATCATCTGTGTCAATAGGTCCAATCGTTGATTCTGTTGTTGTGCTCTTTGCTCTGCTAACTATTGTCCTTGAACTAGTGTGTCTAATAACTATAGAAATCTCTCCTCACTTGGGCCTCTTCTTTCACCCATATTGTCAATGTTTTGTTCTCATGTAGTTCTATGTTCTTCTAGAACCCCTTATTCCTCTGGACTTGTATTTATTACTGCTCTATTCCTTCTTGTGTTGTAATAGTGAGTGAAAGGTTGCTAATTAAAACCAGACAAGTACTTGTTTATACATTCTTTAACCCTTCAGGATGATGGGATTTTTTGCTCTGATACTACTGTAATAACCACCCCTATTTTTCCAATGAAAAAAACTTGCGAATATTATGTCATATCAATTAATTTGCTTAATGATCAACATGGAATTTTGTCAAACACTTGACAAACATACAACTATACATGTAAAACCTGAAACTCCTTATTTGTTGTTTAACACTAATTTGCAATATAAATGTGCACATACAATTACCTTATGGGTTGCGACAAATATTCAAATTTGTATTAAAAAATTACAATGTTTAGATATGAAAATTTGATAGAAGAAGCCTGGAAATTAGTGCTGTAGTGACCCACAGATGAAATGACAGCCTTCCAGACCTCTAATCATCAAAAATAAATAAGTAAACTCGCTGGGAGGTCGCTCCAGGTGAAGCCAGAAGTCTGCCAAGGATGTCACGTGTCAGCAAGGTCGTTCCCAGATTTCCCACCACATATGCCATAACCTTCTGGCAACAGAGCATTGAAAGAAAAGGTGCTCAGTTGTTTCAGCATTTTCACAACACAAAATACACTTTGACGGACCATGAAAGCCTCTTTTACAGAGGCTGTCCCAAGTCAGGCAACAATTATAGGTGAGGGTCCACACAAAAAAGTTGCATTTCGGCCAACAGACCGAATTCCAAATTCTCTTACCCCAATGAAAATCAACCATGCCAAAACAGTCCTTCGTCAGCTCCAGATAACCAGACGAGACAAAATACTGCCCAGTTGAGGCGCCTCCCCACGCCAGTTCATCACACTCACGCAAGGCGCTGCATCCTCTACCAATCAGGAGCTGAGATAATTCCCGTCTATTTTCCACAGTGCCTCCCGGAGGCTAGTCCAACATATTCTTCCATTTATAAGCAACAGTTCTCCCAATATTGAAAGATTCTTTATAGTGCTCGACGGTATCCCAGCCAGCCACACGAAAAGCATCACACAGGCCCTGCAAATGGGGATGAGAGGAGAGGAGGGGCGGAGCTCCATTCCAAGAGTCCTCCCAAAAAAGCGTATCTGTACCATTATTGCAAATACAAAACAGCCTGGACTGGATTAAATGCGCCCCCACCTTGAGAGTGTCCCAAACCATCGATCCTCTACCCTCTAAGGAGAATCTTGGAATCTCCGTCGTGGTAGCTCCAGGGAAATACTTTGCCGACAGGATCCGGGCCCACAGCTGAGATTGATTAGAGCACCAACGCCAATATAACTTTGCCGCAAGAGCTTGTCTAGCCAGGATAGCGGATCGGAGTCCAAGTCCCCCCTCCTTCTTGGGTCTACAAACAGTGACCCAATTCACCAAGCTCCATTTCGAATGCCGCAAATTACCGCTCCAAAGAAATTGCCGAGACAGGGCATCATACTCACGAAGAAAATACATCGGGGCAGCTTGGACCATGCTACGGTAAATTGGCAGAGCTTGAATTACAGATTGCGGAAGAGTCACCCGCCCAGTAGTCGTCAGCCACCTGTGTGTCCAGTGATTCACTCTTTGCCTTAATTTATCCAGAACATTTTGCCAAAACAGCCTGGGTTGCCTCCCAACCACAATGGGAACTCCCAAATACGTCACTGGAAGACCCTGTATCTGAAATTTGAGGACAGTCGCAATTCTTTGTTGAATAGGCACCGGGGTATTGAAAAAATAAATAGAAGATTTGTGTTCATTAATTTTCTGACCAGAAGCCACTAAATATGTGTCTAAGGTATTACGGAAGGCCTGTGCTTCCCTCATACGGGCTTTCCCAATCAGAATAGTATCGTCCACAAATTGGAGGTGGGTCAAGTTGGGAATACCGTTCCCCCACTGCCATCCACAAATCTGGTTCTGAGCTGCTCGTGATTTTATAAGGCGCCCCAACCCCTCAGCCAAGATAATAAACAAGTATGGAGAGATCGGATCACCCTGGCGAAGCCCCCTAAAGGCACCGAACAGCCTAGAAGGCGCCCCATTGATGAGAACAGAATAAGAAGGCATAGTAACACAGCTTAGAATCCACCTAATCCAATTCTGACTGAAGCCAAAAGCCAAAAGGATTTTCTGCAGGAGGTTCCAGTCAACCCTGTCATATGCCTTAGCTAAATCAAGCTTGATAAACATAGCCTTTTCCTGTGATTTGCTCATGGAGTGGATTGCTTCCGAGGCGATCACAACACCATCCAAAATCTGATTTCCTGCCACAAAGCCCCCTTGCTCCTCAGAAATGATCAAAGGGAGGTAAACCTTAAGTCTTTCAGCTAACAGCTTGGTGATAATTTTGTATATCGTGTTGCAGAGAGCAATGGGTCGAAACTGATCCAAAAAAGTCGCCTGCTCCTGCTTCGGGATCAGCACAAAAAAGGTTGCATTGAGCGCTCTAAGCATCTCTTTGTTCCGAAAGGATTCCTGTATCACTTCCATCAGATCCTGACTGATGATATCCCATAATTCTTGAAAGAATTCTGCAGGGAAACCATCTGGGCCTAGCGCTTTACCTCTATGCATGGAGAAAACAATTTTCTCAACTTCTTCCTTGCCTACAGGGTTCAAGAGCTCAGCATTCATATCCGGCGTGATGACAGGAGGGATGCAAGACAAAATCAGAGTCTCTTCCCTCTCAACAAAGGGCGCATTATCAATCAAAAGCTCTGATAAAAATCGAATGGCCTCCTCAAAAATAGCAGAAGAGGAGGTAGCCCGAGTACCATCCAGAAGCTCCAGAGCAGCAATAAAATTTTTGTTGCGCCTCACCTGTACTGACTTGTGAAAGAAGGCAGTATTTCGATCCCCTTCCTGAAGCCAATCAATCCGGTTTTTCTGCTTCCAAAAAAATTCTTCCCGAAGTTCCCACTCCTGAAGCTCACTCAAAGCCGAAAATTCTGCCTTCCGAAGATCCTCAGTCAAACCAAAGTCAAGGCTCTGCCTGGTAGTACTGTCCAGCTTTTCTTGTGCTTTTTTCTTCATAGCATTAAGGTTGCCAAAGTTGTTCATGTTCCACACCTGGATCTTTCTTTTGACAAACTGGAGCTTCTTAGCAAAGCAAAACATTGTTGTACCATAATCCGGCCCTCCCTGCTTCCACCAGTGGGTAACCAAGGGGCGCAAAGAAGAGTCACGAAGCCACATAAGCTGGAACTTAAAAGGTGGTTTCTTGGGCCCTTCAATGAACCTAGTTGTGAGCTTAATGGGCTAGTGATCCGACCCATTCCAGGCAAGAATCTCGGAAGCAAGAGAAAAAGCACTAGATAACCAAAAGCTAGAAACTAAAAATTTATCTAAGCGCTCGGAAATAGCATCCTTACAAACTCTCCGATTGCTCCAGGTAAAAAGGCCATTAATGGGCTTCACATCAGCGAGGCGAAGCTGCTCTATGTTGTGTCTCAGCAGGTCGGACGAGGGATCCAAACGATTTAATCCACCCCTTTTCTCCTCAAGACTGAGGACAGCATTAAAGTCTCTATTCAAAATCCATGGCAGATAGGGGAAGCAGCTCCGAACGTAGCACAAGTGATTCCAAAGCCTGAGGTGCCCATGATAATCCCCGCTTGCATAGACATTAGTAACAAGGATCCGTTCTCCAGTTTCTGGAACAGCTGCCATCATGGATAAGGCCGAGATGTTCGCCATCCATTGTAGTGGGGTGACCTTCCCAGGGTCCCAACATATTGCTAAGCCCCCTGCAGTACCAATCGCCCCCACACACTGACATTGTCCCACAGCGCAAAATTTACGCTGACAATCAGACATAGCTTCAACAGAGAACTTAGTCTCCTGGATGCAGAGGATATCCGGAGAATGCTCACCAATCAATTTCCGCATAGCTTTTTGCCGGGGGAAACTATGCAGCGCCCTTACATTCCAAGAGAGCAAAATCATTGGGAGGATGGGGTGAAGAGCTGATCCAGGGTCTTGACCACACCAAATTCTACCAACAGATCTCCCGTAAGTTTTAATTTTTCCGGATCCTTCCTGTGCCCTAGCCTAACTTGCGAGGAGAAAGAGGCTTTCTTGAAAGGTCTTTGTTTTAAGCCTAATGCTTCCGGAACACCCTTATCTTTCTTGATAGCCTCTGAATCCTTCACCATCTTAGCCCAGCGGCCTTCTTTAACCTGCTGCGCTAAGGCAATCTCCAGATTCCTATCCTCTGGGGCACACCCAATCCCCTGGCTTGGTTGAAACACCATAGCCTGGGATTCATTAAGAATAGAAAATTTCTCCACTCCCCTAGGGGGATCTCCCATCTCATCAGGTGGTACGCCATCTTCTATGGCCATGTTGTCCAATGCTTCAAAGCGGTTAAAGCTCAATTCAATGGACCGGTCTTGGTCCCTGCGCTTTTGACCATGCCCTTTACCCCGGCGCCGAACTTGGACAAAGCCTTCCTTGTCAAGGCCCTTCATTTCATTTGCCCCCAAATTTGCAAAAGCTAAGTTTGACTGAGCTTGCATAGAAGCAGGATTCCCAGACGGGCTAGCTGATGTTCCCAAGTGAGCCAAATGACCTGGCTCCTTCTCTGCAACTGAGTCAGACCCTCTGAATTTCAATCCCTGAGGACATTGACGGTGTAGGTGGCCATAGACATGGCAAATTCTGCAACAAAATGGAATGGACTCATAGTCTATCTGCTGGATCCAAGATGAAGCCCCCAGAGAAATTTCCAAAGATTCTGGGAGGGGATTGCTGAGGTTGATTTCCACACAAATTCTGGCATAGGAAATTAACTTCTTGTCTAAGCACTGATGTGCAACAGCAATGGGTGTTCCCAGTAAGGCAGCTATCTCCCTGAGGATGTCTTCTCTCCAAAATTTCAGGGGGAGTCTTAGGAGGCGCACCCATACCAGGGCTTGGTCAGGCAATTCCTCTGCCGAATTGAACCCTGAGTGCCATGGTTTAATAAACAGACCAATACAGTCATAAAAATAAGGTCCCCCTTCAAAAAATTTGTTCCTGTCAGAAACTGAGGAAAAATTTACCATGAAATAGCTATTGGCAGCTAACATAACGTCTACCTCTCCTTCTATCTGCCAGGTACGTCTCATCCATGCTTCTAGGGCGGTCTGGGATATCCTAATGCCCATAAACTTACAGATCAGGGCGTGAGCTGACAGATATTCTACTTCCTCCCTTACTGAATCCTGTGAAACCACCAAAACAGGGCGCTCCTGGCTGCGTGGGAAGCAGCCATTGACCTTGGTCACCTTGGGCCGGTCGCTGGAATAGAAAACCTCCTTCGCCTGGTGCGTCGCCTCCGGGAAAGGACTTCCCTTCGCCGCACCCTCGCCTGGGTCGTCCGTTGCCTTCCTCCCATTCGCAGCCATTCGCTTTCCAGAGATAATGAACATTCAGCCCTTAATTTATATTCTAATTATTTTTCAGGATTTTCAACTCCAGTCTCTTTGTTAGTTATGATTTCTTAAAACTATATTTTAAATGAGGCAACCACAAAACCTAAGCCTATACTAAGAAGTCTAGACATTGGAAGGTCTAAAATAAAGCTAAATAGATTTAAAACATTACTGATAATAAACTCTTTAATATGGTCTTTAGTTAAATTTTTAATTCCATGTTTTGTGTTTATCATACCATTCACATTAATTTGGGATTTTACAACTTCATTACCTTTTTTTCCTTTTTTTACTAGTGTAAGGTTATAACTATGGTGCATGACATGAAGATAATTTAAATAATTTAAAATATTATTCTTTTTAGAAACCCTACATCCCTTGTTATATTATTGTTTTTCATTTTAATGAAATATATAATCTTGTTAGTATTGATTCCATATATGCGAGAGAAGTTATGAATAGTGAGCTCATTAAACAAACTCGGGCCATCCTTCATCCATAAATGTGCATATGAAATTGCATAAATAAAAGACATAACATTGACTCCATTTTAGCTATTATCAATCTCATTATCTCTAATGTTCTTATGTTTGTTGAAACTTATGATTATTTTAACTATAAATTTACTACTAATTTATTTATTAAAAACACTAGTTTTACATAATAAAATATTATAATTTACTACTCTTTGAAAATCAAAATACTGTGAATTTTCCAATTCCTATCTAAACCCTTAAAGAATCCCAAATAATACTTAAAAATAGTAAAAAAAACCCAAAATACAAACCCTAAAACTCTAAATATTTATTTTAAACCCCTTACATCCCTCTAATTTATTTTCATTAAAAATTGTAAATTTTATAAATCCCCCAAATATGATCAATCCAAACTCAAAAAACTACCCCAAAAATATCACAAAACCCCTAAAAATGTACAAAATGTAAATCCTAAATCTTTAAATCTAAACTAAACGCCTTAATTTTTTTACTACAAAACCCTTAAAACCCTAAAACCTTTAAATTTTTAATGCAAAATCCCTCTATTATCTCCACCATTAACCCTAAAAGTAACTCTAAAAATAAATTAAAAATACCTCTTCTTCCTTCAAATCATGGGATGCACTTCTTACACTCTTTGTGTGTGATTTTTTATGGAAATACCTTAATCATGATTTCTCCTTATTTCCAATATACATATCAAAGGCTTAAAAAAATGGAGAGAGTGCCTTGGAAGTCTTGATAAATCACTAAGACATCTCTCCCCTAAGAGCTATGTATCTCATGCTTAAAATAATTACTCTTGACATTATTTTTTTTCTCCCTTCCTTAAATTATATGTCCTATTTATCTTCCTTTAAATATGGAATCCATTTCACAAAATATTTTTTAGTGGATAACAAACAGTGAAATGACAATAAACAATGTGTATTGTGCAATGGAGAGTTTTTAAGGGATAAGAATAAGTATTTTTCTTTTTTATTTATTTTTTAATTCAAAGCTTTAATTTTCACATATATGTCATAAATATATGATACATTATGATATTTTATTTTATTTATGACATATTTTTAGCTCACATATGATACCTTAATGACACTATAAAATTCATTTATGACACATTCCTCAAGAATTTAAGTCATACTTACAACATACATAAAGAACTTATCTTAAAAGTCATGTAAGCATAGCTTAAATTCCCTTATTAAAAATGACTTAAACCATAGAAAATTTAGTTGCGTGAATGATGTAAAAATGATACAGGGAGAGATATTTGTAAGAGTCACACCACTCTGGATATGATTGATCATAATTGAAACTAATAATTGGGGTTTTGGAAATGGTGACTATAATTGGTGTATATGTTAGAATTGAGGCTAACTTGGGTTAATTCCATGTTAACTATGTGTTGACATAAGGGGTAATAATTGGGTGAAGTGCTTCTTAAAGGTGCTCTTTTATGATGGACTTTCTGTTTGTAAGACAATTGACATTGAAGTTTAGCACCATATTACTTGATACTAGTATAGATAAAAAAATTGTGCCATGAGAAACCTCTATGTGGAATAATTCCCATGTGTATGATGTTTCAACATTTGAATGATGAAAATAATACAATAATATATAGTTTTATAGAGGTTTTTTTTTTCAAGAATTGTTTTAAGAATTTTTTTATTGATATATTTATATTTTATTTAAACATTAATGGATGTATTATTGCACTCATTGATGGTTTGACACTTGAATTTAGTGTGTAGTTTCAATGTGTTAGTTTTAATATTGGTAAAAATGGGTTTTAAGAAGGAATCCGACCTTGTATAATACTAAATAGGTTTGGTTTGCAAACCTGATATAACAAATAGTCTATCATGATATAGAAAAACAACAAAAATAATTTATAAGTAGCAAAAAATAATATAAACACAACAGTAAGTTCCTGAAACTCAAGATAATGATGGAATGCATGGTGACGTAATTAAATATTAATCTTGCTTTTGTAGGTGAGCTCCTCATAGAATTTTGATTAAGAAACATCCTCTTCCCCTACTATGGCCTTCACTTTATTTTCAGAAGTTGGTATCTCAGATTCAACATACCTTCTCTTTAATAATAGGTTGAGAGTCTCCATACTTTGTAGGCTTTTCATCATGGTAATCTTGTTGTACTCCACTAGGGTGTTGAGATTTTCATTGAGTTTTTCATTTGATTTTTCCAGATTGTACATTCTTTCTTTTATATTCTAAAATTCCATGCTTAGCTCCAAGAGTTCAGACTGGTGTAGTAAATCTCATTATTTTGGTTTATTTTGTTGACCTCTTCTTTATATCTCTTGTGATATTTCATGAACTAACGAAGAATGAATTTTTGAAGTTTCACTTCATCCTCAACTTTGTTAAGTCTTTTTTAGTCTTTAATCTCTTCCATTACCTCTTTGAATTCTATGAGAATGTTGATGTTTTACTTTTGTAGATTGATTTTTCTATTGTTCTCCTCTATAGCTTTATCATGTCTCCCCTCCTCAATAACTTTCTCCTAGATTTATCTTTGATTGGATTTTTCATTTAACATATAAAGACTCTTGGAAACCTCTTCCACCATGTGTTAATTGAGATATTTATGCACCATCAATTTTTAGTTTATACAAACTAGTGCAAAAGTGTTATTATCAACACATTGCATTTGAATGGAAAATTTAACACTCATTACATACATTCCCAATACATTTGTTAGATATGAGGCATTATGCTTGAAACATATATGTTGTTCACATATAGTCAAAACTTTAATGGGTAGAAAACCTGTCAATCTGTTGTAACCTAATTAAATAAAAGAATTATATATATATATATATATATATATATATATATAATAAAATAAATTCATTTCCTTTTGGTTTCAAGTTTTTATGTGTTGATGGAACACCTTTTTGCAAAATGTCAAAACACTATTATAATAATCACCATGCTAGACAAGCATCTAACATATCATATATATTTTTTCAAAAAATGTAATTTAATTTATAAATATAAAGGATTTTAGAGTATATGGACCCACCATAATCATCTTTGCATCCTTTGCAAGATCATGCATGTACATCTCTTCACTTATTTTCTTAGGTGTGCTGAGATTTATATAACATATCACTCCATAAATAAAGTTTTGAGAAGAGGAATCTTCTATGTATCATAGCCTAGATGTTATATTTAAATTTTATTTAATTTTTTTGTCGATGTATCTTATGTTATTTACATCACACCATGTGTAATGATCAATGTGTTAGATAAAAATGTGGTGCAACACATAAGTTTTATCCATCCAATGACACTCTAAATATTGATTAAATTTTGGAAACATAGTTGTTGCCCAATGTGGTGTTGGAAAAGAAACTCTACAACATTTTGATCAATTAAATCTAAAATTAAATTTGGAGAGATTTTTTAATTTAATTTTTTAAATTAAAATCAAAATAATTTAAAATGAATTTAAAAAAAAAATGTGTGAATTTAGATTTGACATTAAGCATTTAATATTAGGGTAACATCAGCATGACTTGAAACCTGAATTTAGTTTTATTTTTGTTACATATTTAATTTTTGGCTTTATCTTCTATTGTAAATTTGATTATAAGTTGACTCTAGATATTATTGAGGATGAATTTAAGTGTCCTGCTTTAAATCATCTTTATTAAATTTGTGTATTATGTCATATGGAATAATGAATTCTTATATTTAGGCATTAAAAGTAGTATTAACAAATCAAGGGCATCACATTATTGATTACTTACGGTGAATTGATAAATAGGATATGATTATGTTGAATTGAAAGGAAAATAGACATTCAAGGTAGATTGAGGGTGAATTGGACTCTCAATGAAATAAATTAAGGATAAATTGGGCATGTTGGCCTAATGAATTACAACAAATATTATTTAATAATTAACAAAGTTTAATTAGGCCCAATCGTGCATGTCATTGAACTAATTATTTGTTAGGTTTAAACATGAATGTAAATTGGGATAATAAAACACTAATTCATAATAATTTATTACAAGTGGGATAGTGTGAGGTAATGAACCCAAATTTTTCACTTGATTAACTCAATTATCATATTAATCTAATTATGTAATTAGGTCAATTAAGCATGTAATTAGAGATAATATAGCCCCAATGTGTGCTAATTAGTTTTAATTAGTTTTATAGACACCTAAATTTGGTACAAGACACTTTTCCAATGTCTTTTTCATTATTTATAACAATTGGAATATTTGTGTACATTTGAGTCTTTTTTGACACTTTCCACCCTCATTGGATCCATATTTGTTTTGATCCCTTTTTATTTTTTGGTCATAATCAACATTTTGATATTTTTTATGGGTCATAATTAGTGGTCAGTTGATTCGGTCCCTTTGTCTTTTATGGGTTATTTATACTTTGGGTTGATTTCTCATTCCTTGATTTCTGGTTATCACTATTATCTAGGTTGAATTATGCACATATTGTCCAAATTTAAATTGAAATATCCCTATATATACAAATGTATCCTAAATCATTTTATATCAATCACAAACATCCTTATCAAATTATTGAATAATAACAATAAGTCTATCCATTATATACTTGTCAACGATCCTACACAATGTTTAAAATCTACCCTCATCATCCATTTAAGTCATGTACCTACATCATTGTACTAAGATAAGATCATAGTGAAACATATAGTTTCATTTTATTATATATGGAGAGTAGGTGAGATCCTCTCTCATTTTTATGGGGAAAATAACAGGAATTTTAAATATATTGAGCCCTAATTCTACAACATGTGAAATATGTAGTTGTATCCCTTAAGAAGGACTTGAATCAATAACCTGTAACATTTATATTCTTTTTTAGACATTGTAGTGAATTAGGGTTACCAAAAAAGAGAAGTTATCCAAATAGTATTACATGTCATCAAATGAAAAGAAGCCAACGTTCAAAAAAATTACCTAAATATCAAATATTTAAAATAAACATAGGGCACAATAGTATCACATGGTCACAATTGACATGAACTAATTCACAATAGGGGGTTGATTATGTCCTAGGTCTCAACAAATGTGTCTAAAATTATGTCACTCTCACATAAACATAGTATGATTCTCAGATGATATTTTGTTCTAATTTTATAGCATGTTTCCATCACTAGAAGTCATCTATAGTGTATAAGTGTGTTTGTTTCAATTCTCTCTTTCCTTTCATTATTATCAACCATTTATAGTTCATTATACTTTCATTTTCTCCCCATCAACCCTAAGCAGATCTAAATTATTTTTATTACTATTTTATATTTTTATTTAATTTTTTTATAATGTAATTACCATTATGCATATATTTAATAAAATAAATAGATGAACCCATTATGCTCTTCAAAATTATCAACATTCTAGGGTTAGATTTTTGCCTCTAAAGGTCTTATTTTCACTTTTAAAAGCTAGGTTATGTTTCTTGATTTATCTTTGACATTATATTCTTATTCTTATTCACCTCTTAGATTTAAGTCTTATGTTTTGGTGAACTCAATATTTACAATCTTATAATATTATGGGTTCATATCCCTTTTCTTCTAGGGTCTAACTTCCACCTGTCAAAATTAATTTTGAAATTTTTGTTTGTACCTTGTTGCTTTACCATTAGCCTTAACTCCTTTCATGTTTCTCATGTTTACATATTATTCCAATTAATAAGGATATATGTACAATATCTACTAGTAAAAGTGCTATATTTTGTGGTGTTTCTATTATTTTGGTTCAACTTACTTTGATTACTACTCGTGCTTATTTGAATTTAAAATGACAAATGTTAGTTATGTTCATCCTTCCAATGTTGTTGATAATGCACATGATAAAAATGTGAATGGTGAATATGCATATGATAAATAATAATATGAGGATAAAATTTTGATGATAATGACATGAACAATAATGAGATAGATCAAAAAAAAAGGGGTAAAAACTAGCTTACTTTAGAGATGTGATCAAGAAAAATCCTGAATTCTTGGATGAAATATTTATTACATTAAAATAAATACAAAATCAAATTTTGGCTAAGGAATCTAAACTTTAGAATGTTATAAATGATCCTCTGAATGTTTCTAATTCACTTGCCAAAGTCTTTCCTTTTATGTTGGGTGGTGAAGCTAGTGTTCCTAATATTTTTGTGCCTCTACCTATTAATTATCCTTGAGTTACTAATACTATGCCTAAATATCCTAATAATTCTTTTGTATGCCTACTATTGAACCATATTGGCCTAATCCTTAAAATTTTATCTATTGCATAAAGTCTTGGTCAGAACACTAAAGCATCCATTCCTACCAATACTAATCATGATTTTACAAATACACATGCTACTATATCTAAAGATGCATTGATTCAAAAATATTCAAGATATACAAGAAAAAATTAAAAAATTTATCAATAATCTCAACAACTTAGTCATGTGGCCACTTCTTAAGATATATTATACAACCTAGTGGCTCACGAGATTCTCACATACACTTGTAAGCAAAAGGTTTGCTTTGTGCTTTGGTTTTGTACATGATGATCCATTGATGACTAAGATCTTTCATACATGTCTTAAATACTATTCCTTGTATTGGTTTTACACCATACATATGGGATTTGTGCATTATTTCAATGATTTGGCCTATATATTCTTAGCTCACTTTTCTAAAAACATTAGCCAAAATATCACATTTTCTCAACTTTCTAAACTTAAACAAGGACCTAGTGAGAAATTTAGTGAGTATATGCTTAGATTTAAAATTATTATTATTAAAATATTTCACCAAATACTTCATATAAATTTTTAAATTATTTTCTCCAACCTCTCAAATACAAAACAATGTTTAACACATCAATATTTCAATGAGCTTTTCCAAATGGTTCACAACTATGAGATACAACTTTTAGAGACCAACATGATAAAATATGGGTCTAATGACCCTACCTATATCACCTCCAAATATTAAGCTAAATAAAAATTTAAAGATAATTTTATACATACTTCTATTTTTCAAACTATGAATGAGGTTAAAAACGTAGTAAATATAGTATCACAACCACCTAACATGTATGTTATTCCTTATCACGAGAAGATTTTTTTTTATAAGGTTAAATGAAAATACTCACTAAGTTATTAAATGGTTTATTGAATGAAACAATATATATTTACCTCCTCCATGTGATCTATAAATATCCGAAACTTTGCACAGAAACTATGATGTCAATGCATATTGTGAGTACCATTGATCTTCTAGACATACTAATAATAGATGTTTCCAATTGAGACAAATGATATATAGTCAAATTTATTGTAATGATATTAAAGTAGATGGACATAATACTAAATTTAATGAATCATTTTATTCTCCAAGCCAAGTATTAAAAATATTTAACCATCCACTTATAAATCACAAGGCTACAAAGCAAAACAATGTTCACATGGCAATACCTACACATCACTCAAATGTTTTGTAATGATAAAATATTTGAAGGTACTATAGGTATGTCATAGGTTTAAAAATAAATATCCATATTTTACATTTTTTTACTAGGGATTCCAAAGGATAGTTCTAATAATGATCCACTATTTATACATGTTTTTTTCAATTCACATCCTAGAATTACACATGAAATTATATTTAACAATGGTTCAAGTCAAAAATAATGTGATATTTCATTCATTTTTATTATATGGTATACTAAAAAATACTTACTTTTTATAACCATAGTTCTTAAGAGTTATGATGGTCTCACATGGACACCTATTGGAGGTATCACATTATCAGTCACTGTAGGTCCTAAGACCCTTTTCGTATGTTTTTGTGTATTGTCAGATATTGGGAGATATGATTTATTACTTGGGTGCCCATGGATAAATAAAATGATAGACACCCCTTGCATATTACATAAATGTCTTAAGTTTTTTTATGTTAAAAAATTATATACTATTTGTGAGATACCTTATGAGTTACCCATCCAACATTAAAAAAAACATGAAGTATTACCTAAAGCACTTCCTAAAAACTAAATCATACAACCTAATGTGAGATATTATAGAGTTACACCTCATATATTTATGGTCTTTATAGTTCTTGTAGCTCTTATAATTACACCACCTTGAATTACAACTCCTATAGTTACACCATCTCGAGTTAGAGCTCATGTAGTTACACAAATTCAAGTTATAGATCCTAGAGTTATAGTTATTATAAATATAATTCATATTAGAGTTATATATTATATTATTTTACCACCTATATTGACATTACTTACTCATACAGATCACAATATTGTCCTACCATGTCTTTTCAATACATTAAGTCATCTCATTTGGTCCATTAGCATGATGACTCTCTTTGGGATGATGATTATGGTTACTCTACAACTTGTGATCCTATATATGATACTCCTAGACTTTAGTGACATATCTCAATCCCCACATTCATAATATATTATTTTTATATGCTTATAAGGGACTATTGGTTAACTATTTTAGTGTATCTCATGTGCTTTAATAATTTAATCTATGATAGATATCTTATTTCTCTTCCTTCTTCTATATGTTGTGTCTCTCCTATTATTTTTTCTCTAGTTTTTTATTTGGGTTTTAGGTTCAATATACTTCATTATAATTTGTCTTGTCTTCATCCCTTAAGATTTATCTTTGCCTTAAGTTTCTTCTAGCTTTGACATATATTCTCTTGCCTTGGTTTTCCTTGACATCATTATATCCTCTTGGTTTATGTTGCTTGCTATGTTATTGTCGCCATTGCCTCTTTATTTTTTTTACTTTCCAAACACTAGGACAAACTTCATAGTGATGATAGTATATACATTGAGGCATTTTTTCCCAGCACATATTAATTTCTAAGGCAATTTTTAAGTTATTTATTATCATATTATTAGTCATTCTTCTTCAATTTTCTCCTTGGATTTTCTCCATCGAGATTGCAACTCTTGGCTTATTTCATTATTGATTGAGCTCATTTTTTATTCTTCTTCTATGCCTTCCTCCTTGTGGGTTTTGATTCTTATAGAAATGAAAAAAATGCAAAAAGATTATGAAAACTAATTTCCTTTATCTTTGTTGATTGATACATTTCATGCTTATCTACCTATGTTATAGGTTTATATATACACAATTTTTTACCCTAATTTGGATTAATAATCCCTAATAGGATAAAAACTAGTATGTGAATTTAGATAGATAGATATGGCATTAAAGCATACATCTAAATGTAAAATATTAAAATTGACTGCAATGATTTAACAAGTGGCATATGTTAAATATAGAAAGTACAACAAAGGGATAGGTACATATCTTTTTCATTGACTGTCTAGTTGTGAATATATTTTGACCATGGAAAATAGACTAAAGTAGGAATGTGATTCATCTCGATCTTGAACTGTGTTTTATCTATGAAAGGATAGCCATGTTAGGTTTAGGTCAATATTGATTATTTATAGTTACCTAAAGTGGTCAATAGTAACCTATGCAAATAGTAGGGCCTTAGACCATAAGTTATCTTTCACATGTCTTTGGAAGCTTTGTATTTTTTATGTCAAAACCTGATGATGTACATAACTCCTTAAATCGGCCTCCTTCACTCTTATTGATGATTTATTACTTATTGTGTATTTTATACTCCAAGGAGGTAAATCAAGTGACACATAGTTATCTCACCTAGTGTGATTGTGAAATTTTACTCTTTATCTATATAAATACAACTAATAATTTGGATTTGATACTTTCCAATGTTTGATTTGACTTAGCATTGGTAAGCTTCAGACTTATTTATGAACTTCTCCTAGTGATTGATTTTCAAATTGGGAATAATAGGGTAATTCTACTTAAAGTGAAATAGTATATATATGTGTACCAAATAAGTGCCAAGTCCTCGATAAAGTGAGGACTCATTATATATATATATATATATATATATATATATATATATATATATGAGTATAATTGGGTACCTTTCATGCCATTGACATGCTAGGTAGATAGGCTAGCCTTAAATAAATATTTTATTTTAAAAAGTAGCCATTGCTAGGAGAGGGTCACCATTGATGGGCAGAGGTTAGTATCATCTGGAAATATTGAGCCAATCTGATGGTAGTGACTCATACACAAGAGAATTGAAATAAAGGTTTGGAGATGTTTATATGAGGTAATAAGTTGGTTTGGAACATCATTCTATCCTCTTGGTTTATGTTGCTTGCTATGTTTTTTTTTAAAAAAAAGGGAAAAAAACTTTATTCAAACCAAAATGAGATACAAGGCAAGAGCCACAAGCTCAATAAAAAGGAGAAATACCAACAAACCAAACAACAACACTACATAGATCTGTCTTCCAATAAAACTCTCTCCAAAATTCCCGGATAATTATAAGGTAACTCATCCATATCACTGATATCCCAACCATCCCCTTTCTTTGAGGCCCACTTCACCAAGCAGTCAGCCACGCTATTCCATTCCCTAGGGATGTGACAGAAGGAGACAGATTCCAAGGAGATGTAAACACTTAAAATCTGTCTGACCATTGAAGCTAAATGCCAACTGACACCATCCAATCTCTGGTTGTTCAACATATCTATAACAATCTGAGAGTTAGACTCATAGATAATCCTCCTCCAGCCAAGAAAGCAACCCCACTCAACAGTAATCTTAATAGCAAGGGCCTCCATCAGGTTATTAGAGTAATGCCCTTTGTAGACAGAGAAGCAAAAAACATCACCATCTTTACTTCTACCAATACCCCCAATACCAGCATCCCTACGATTTCCATGAGAAGATCCATCAGTATTAATCTTCAGGACCCCATCTGGAGGAGCTGCCCACTTCCCATCACGACAGACTCATTTCTTGACTCTACGGGGCATAATACTAGCGATGCAACCCCTACTATTATCACCCAGGCTCAAATCCTGCACCACCGCAATATCACCAAGATCAATACTTTTAGACATATCACATTTAGTAGAAATAGTCTCTTGAAGTCTGCTGATAATCTTCATCCACAATTGACCACTATCCAATCTGGAATTACAAAAAACTCTATGATTCTGTTCCAGCCAAAGGTTCCAAATAATGAAAATAGGCCCAATGGTCTAGGTCACCTAGAGAAAAGGCGTCTTCACAGGAGGCCTGCCCAGGCTCTCCCAAAACTCAATAAGGGAGGAAACATGAATGCACCCATGATGCCAAGCCTCCCACCATCTGTGCCAAATCTCTCGAGAAAAGGGGCGGTGAAAGAACAAGTGGGAAGAATATTCTTCACTACACAAATAAAGAAAACAAATGGAAGGTCCCTAAAACCCCCATTTGTGAAGATTATCCCAGGTGAGACATTTCCTCTGGGCAACCAACCATAAAAAGAAGCTACACTTGGGCCAAGAAAAGTTGTTCCAAACCTTCCTCCACCAAGGCACTTCAGCAAGACCCTGTAAATTCCTATTAAGTACTGCATAACCTTGAGCAACAGTATAATTACCTTTTGGGCTAGGACTCCAAGCCAACTTGTCCCTCTCATTCAGAGAGCTGCAAAGCCTGCCCTCCAAGACCTTACACAAAGTAGCACGGTCCCCATCAGAACCGCTCACAGGCCACTCCTGTGGATCCTTCCAGCAAAATACCTCCAATTGACCAATGCACTTAACTATTTTAAAATGCTCCACCTCAATCCAACTAGCATTAGAGAACAACTGGCACAAAGGCAGAAGCTGAGGGAGACTAGAGAGAATGGGAGGGTGACCATCCTAAGAGTCTAGCCAAAAAAGGGCATCAGAGCCCTTATTACATATCCAAAAGAGCCCATTCTGAACGAGCTAAGCTCCCTTCTTAAGAGTATCCCAAATGCAAGAACCTTTGCCCAACAAAGAAATCCATGGCACATCCTAGCTCTCAACTCCAGGAACATACTTGAAATCAAGAATCTTGGCCCAATCCTGATCCTGGTTGTTCAACCATCTCCAGTACAACTTAGCCACCAAATCTGTAACCACAAGAGCCATAGACCTAAGGCCAAGGCCCCCAGCATGCTTTAGCCTACAAACAGACTCCCACTTGACTAAACTCCACTTTGAGGAAAGGAGATTACCCAACCAAATGAATTGCCGAGAAAGAGCATCAAAATCCCTCACAAAGGAGGCCGAAGGAATCTGTACACAACACCTATAAATAGGGAGAGACTGCACCACAGCTTTTAGGAGGATCACTCTACCAGCAAAAGAGAGCCATCTATAAGTCCAATGACTAAACTTACTCTGGAACTTATCCAAAATCCCCTACCAATAATCTCTACGTTGAGGTCCTAGAGCCAAAGGAATCCCTAGGTACATCAGGGGAAGAGTGTCAATTTGGAATCT
Source organism: Torreya grandis (assembly GCA_037957365.1). Taxonomy (NCBI): domain Eukaryota; kingdom Viridiplantae; phylum Streptophyta; class Pinopsida; order Cupressales; family Taxaceae; genus Torreya; species Torreya grandis. The sequence continues at coordinate 1,205,031 of JARHVA010001058.1, forward strand.
AAGAATCCTGGCGATCCTATTCTGAATGAGTCGAGGAGTATTAAAGAAATAAATGGAAGATTTATCATCATTAATACTTTGACCAGAAGCTTTCAAGTAGATGTCTAAAGTTCTCCTGAAGTTCACTGCTTCACTAATTCTAGCCAAGCCCATCAGTCCAGTATCATCCATAAATTGAAGATGAGAACAAGGAGGGAGATCATTGTTCCAGCTCTAGCCATGAATAAGACCTGTCGCACCTGAGATTTAATAAATCTACCAAGACCCTCCACCATGATAATGAAAAGATAAGGGGATAGAGGGTCTCCTTGCCAAAGTCCCCGAGAAGCACTAAACCAATATGAAGATTCTCCATTGATGAGGATAGAGAAGGAGGACGAGGTCACACAACTGAGAACCCAGCTCACCCATTCCTCTTTAAATCTAAAGGCCAAGAGGATATTTTGAAGGAACTCCTAGCTCACCTGATCATAAGCTTTAACCATGTCAAGTTTAAATAATATCGCCTTCTCCTTAGAGGAAGCCATAGAGTGAATAACCTCTGTAACAATCATGACACCATCCAATATTTCTCTCCCTTCCATAAAACCTCCCTCCTCGGCAGAAATCAAAACACCAAGGAGAGGTTTGAGTCTCTCAGCAATCAACTTGGAGATGATCTTATAGACAACATTGCATAAAGCAATAGGCCTAACATGATCCATCCGATTAGCCCCCTCCTTCTTAGGTATGAGAGCCATAAATGTAGAATTCAAAGACTTAAGCATTTCTTTGTTCTTAAGAGATTCCTGAACCACCTCAAGGAGATCAGACTTTATTATTTCCCAAAATTCTTGGAAGAACTCAATCAGAAACCCATATGGGCTAGGAGTTTTACATTTTTTCATACTAAACACAACTTTCTCCAATTCTAGTAACAAGATTGGACCAAAAAGAGCCCCGTTCATCTCATCTGAGATCAAGCAAAGGAATACAATCCAAAATAGCCCTCTCCTCAGATCTAGCTGCAATATCCTCCCTAGTAAAAAGATGAGAAAAATAGTTGACATCTTCCCTAGAAATTTTGCCATAGGATGAGATTTGAGTCCCATCACTCAAGACAAGAGTGGAAATAGAGTTCCCCTACCTACGGGCCTTAACCGAGTTATGAAAAAAAGCCGTGTTCCTGTCCCCCTCCTGAAGCCAGTCAATACGAGATTTTTGCTTCCAAAAAATCTCCTCCCGAAGGTCCCACTCTTCTAAGCCCCTAAGGGCAAAGGACTCAGCATTCAAAAGGTCAAAGGACATTCCATGGTTATGAATCTGACGAGTTACACTATCCAGCTTGGACTGAGCAGAAAGCTTCTGAGCATGCAGGTTCCCAAAACATTGTTTATTCCACCTTTTAAGCCTATATTTCACATGTTGAAGCCATTTACAAAAAGTGTACATAGCCCTCCCATGGGCAGGAATCCCTTCATACCACCAATGCATCACAAGGTCCCGAAGAGATTGATCTCGTAACCACATCAGTTGAAATTTGAAAGAAGGGTTTTTAGTGACCCCATAAGAGGAGACACAGAGTTTGGTGGGCCAGTGGTCAGATCCCCTCCAATTCAAGATTTCAGAACTGGTAGTCCACCTACTGCTCATCCAATAATAGGAGACTAGAAATCTATTGAGCCATTCTGAGATAGCCTCATCACCGCACCTCCTATTGTTCCAAGTAAAAACTCCATTGCTTGGCTTCACATCAACCAGATTCAGTAAACCAATATTATCTCTAAACAAAAGAGAAGAAGGGTCAATCCTAGCTACCCCTCCTCATTTTTCATCCATACTAAGAACAACATTAAAGTCACCAGCCAAAATCCATGGGAGAAATGGGTCCAGAGAATGGACATACTTGATATGAACCCAGAGAAGTGTCTTTCCTAGAAGATTAGTAGGAGCATAAATATTGGAGAAAAGACATCTTTCGCCAGTTTCAAAATTGGAGGAAACCATAGAGATGGAAGACCGACTAGAAACCCACCATAAGGGGGAGACTTTCCTCGGGTTCCAGAAGCAAGCCACCCCCCTAGAACTGCCCAATGCCCCCACCCCTTGCCAGTAGCCTTGGGGCCAGATACGCTGAGCACAATTATTCAAGCCATCCACTGTAAGCTTGGTTTTTTCATAAAGAGCACATCCAGATCCTTAGACTCGATTAATCTACAAAAAGCCTTTTGTCTAGGGATGTTGTTTAACCCCCTTACATTCCATGATAAGACTATCATTTAGGGGGTGGGAGAAGTGGGAATCAATGGGTTTCACAGACCCAAACTCAACCAATGTATCACCCATAATCTTAACCTTCTCTTGATCAATCTTCCTTCCGCTCCTTGACTGTTTATCCAGGGGCCCTTTTTTAAAAGCTTTTTGTTGCAAGCCTAAGGCAGGAGGAGCCTTAACACCCTTCACAGGGTCCTCGGATCTCTTCGTAACTTGGGGATAAGGAGCCAACCTAGTAGTACCCACCAGAATATGTGACTCCTGGATGCCACCAATGTTTTGGACTTGAGAAGGCAATTCTAAAGCTGGCTGATAGACCTGTTGATCTCCTGACAATAAAATTAGCTCCTCCTTCATTGCTTCCACCTCTTGAATCTCTACTTGACTCTTACCCCCAAAGGAAAGCTCAACTGGAATACCATCTTCTTAGACTACGCTATCCAAAACCTCAAACCTGTTAAATGTGCCCTCATTTTATCTATCACTCCAAGATCTCTTTTTGCCTTTGCCTTTATTATGGGATTTAACTGGGATAAATCCCTCCTTATCAACGACCCATCAGACACTGGAGCTTATCCCTTGTCCATCCTAGGAGGTCCAGAGCTAGACAAGGGGGAAGATTTCAATCTGGGACAACTGTAGTGTAGATGACTATATTCATGGCAAATTCTGCATCTGAATGGAAGGGTTTCATAATCTAGTTGTTGGATCTAGGAGGAAGAACCCATGCAAATTTCCATAGAGTCTGGTAATGGATTATTCAAATCAACTTCAACACAAATACGAGTAAAATAAATTACCTTACGCTCTTGAGTCTGTGAAGCCGCTCTAATAGGTTTCCTAAGAATCAAAGAAATTGAGTGAAGGATATCTTCCTTCCAAAATTCTAATGGAAGCCTCAGTAAACAAACCCACACAAGCACCCGCAAAGGGATCTCTTTAGCAGAGTTGAAGCCCATATGCCAAGGCTTGATGAAGAGCCCAACCTGGTTAAAGAAATAAGGGCCACCTTCAAAAGCTATATTCTTGTCTGACATACTTGAAAAAATAACTAGGAAATAGTTATTAGGCGCTAAAAGAATCTCCATATCTCCTTCAGGGTTCCAAACCCAATGTGCCGAGGATTCCAACACAGGAAGAGAAAGATGAAGGCCCAAAAATTTGCAAATAAGAGCATGCTTACACCAGTAATCAACATCCTCTGAAATCTGCTCAGGTTGAACAACCAAAACTGGTCTATCTTTCGATCTCTCCAAACATTCATTAAATTTTTTAATTCGAAATGACCCTTTTGACAAGGAGGTACCCTCTCCAGAAAGAGGAAACTTAGACTGATCCTTGTTATTGGCATGCAACAAAGAGGATGGATCTACCATCTAAAAATCTAGGGAAGAAACAAGACCCTGATTCTCCATGGCAAAATGAGCTCAAGCACCAATAAGCATAATGAAGCAGCAAGGCAGTCATCCCAACTGCCCAAACTGCCATGCACCCTCTGTCCACGATGCCCGCACACCAAAAAATGGCCAAAAAAATGCCCAGCCACCACAAGGAGGGGATCAAACCCCTATCCAACCCCCTCTAGACCGTTGCACACACAACAGACCCACCCCCCCCGTGCACTAAATGGCCCCCAACAGCAGATACAACAAGCTAGGGCACGCAGGCCCTAGCTCATACCAACAGTCTGAAACATTCCATTTTTCTTGAAAAAACTGTTTCTTCAAAAATTGGATACATCTTTCATGTTGCTTGCTATGTTATTTTGGCCATTGCCTCTTTATTTTTTTACTTTCCAAACACTAGGACAAACTTCATAGTGATGACAGTATATACATTGAGGTATTTTTTGCTATTATGTATTAATTTCTAAGGAAATTTTTAAGTTGTTTATAATCATATTATTAGTCATTCTTCTTGAATTTTCCCCTTGGATTTTCTCCATCGAGATTGCAGCTCTTGGCTTATTTCATTATTGATTGAGCTCATTTTTTATTCTTCTTATTTTTTCCCTATGCCTTCCTCCTTGTGGGTTCTGATTCTTATAGAACTGAAAAAAATGCAAAAATATTATGAAAAATAATTTCCTTTATCTTTGTTGATTGATACATTTCATGCTTATCTACCTATGTTATAGGTTTATATATACACAATTATTACCCTAATATGGATTAATAATCCCTAATAGGATAAAAACTAGTATGTGAGTTTAGATAGATAGATATGGCATTCAAGCATACATCTAAATGTAAAATATTGAAATTGACTGCAATTATTTAACAAGTGGCATATGTTAAATATAGAAAGTACAACAAAGGGATAGGTACATATCTTTTTCATTGACTATCTAGTTGTGAATATATTTTGACCATGGAAAATAGACTAAAGCAGGAATGTGATTCACCTAGATCTTGAACTGTGTTTTATCTATGAAAGGACAGTCATGTTAGTTTTAGGTCAATATTGATTATTTATATTTACCTAAAGTGGTCAATAGTAACCTATATAAATAGTAGGGCCTTAGACCATATATATTTTACCTGTCTTTAAAAGCTTTGTATTTTTTATGTCAAAACCTGATGATGTACATAGCTCCTTAAATTAGCCTCCTTCACTCCTATTGATGATTTATTACTTATTTTGTATTTTATACTCCAAGGAGGTAAATCAAGTGACACATAGTTATCTCACCTAGTGTCATTGTGAAATTTTACTCT